>JAOUZG010052167.1:166054-179810 GCA_026289955.1 Argiope argentata | reverse complement strand
TTTTTTAGAACCATTTGTTAGTATGAATGAATGAATGAATTAGCAGTATGAAGTGAAAAATAGAATGTCATAGGGAAAAGGTGAAACCAATTTTAGTTGAATTAAGCATCATAAGCTATCAATAAATGAATTACTTCATAGGTTCAATGCTTGAAATTCGGAAAAAATGGTGTTCCCCTTAAGAAGTAGTATAGCAGTATTTATCGAATTATAAAAAAATAGCTTATGAAAGTTGAGTGACTACTGAAGTTGCATTTAGAGATTTTAAGGAAATAAAAATTGGAGAAACTATAATAGTTTCTTTAATTATATAATAGGAACTCTAAATATTTAAAATAATTAGGGGTATATTATAATACAAAATACTGCAAATAATATCGATGTAAATGATGAAATATTGAAAATGAAAGACAAAGTTTGTGAAATTAAAAAAAGCACACAACTTAAAACTGAAACAGCTGTCTAAAATAAAACTTAGAATTAAAATAAAAGAAAAACATAAAATAAAATGGAAAAAATTGCATCAGTCAGAAAAAATTATCCCTACAATTGCGAAAACTCATTTTATTATGCATAATAGATTCGGCACTTGAAAAGTTATTATTTTTTTATTATGTGATCGTAATTTCAAATTAGATCAAAGGTCAAAAGCCTTTATTCATAAATTCAATTAAAAGTTTCGAATCATTGTTTGAACGAAAGAGTAGTAGAGATGAAAATAATTTATATGCTATATAAATTCTCTTAGAAAGGTTTCCTTAAATTTTGTACATGTTTTTACAATGATAAAGGAAAGCCAGTCACTAAATCACACCACACTATATCCTGAAAGAAATGTTATTATTCTTGGAGTAAATTTGAAGAAATGTTTTACTAAATGAAGAAATATGAAAAATAAATGTTTTCATATTTCTTCATTTTTTATGTAATTTATGTATTTAAGAATTTATGTAGAAATAATACGTTTATAAAATATGCTTCAAACATGTGTTCATGTATGAAAATCACCCGAATGATTTTTAGACCTTATATTGATATGCAGATTCAAATATCCTCTAGTGTATATTATCCAATGCGCCAACGAATTTCTACAGAAAATTAATAAACAAAAATAAATACATTTTAAAAAATATATAATTTTTTTTTCAAATTTTCTTGACAGAGTTAAGCTATAGAGAAACTCCGATATGCTCTTTGAGGAGTCTTTATAAATAGTGTGCTGAGTTATTTTGAGAAACAACTATTACTTATAGCATGGTTAGATTCGCATTACTTGGGCTGTGAGTTCTAACCTCGCCTTCCAAAGACTCTCCGTGTATGAGAGTGAGGTGGCTGGCGTACGTATAAGTTTGTTGTGGCCACAAAGTCCTCCAAGTCGAGTGTAATACCACTAAGGGAACGGTTCAGAATTGATAGTTCAATGTTCCAGATTGAAATAATGACCTGTGAATTTGTGAATGAAACGCATGAATGAAGTCCGACCCTTAAAAACCGTTGTGACTCGTATGTAACTACGTCGTACTCTTAGCCCTAATTGGGGCTACTTAAAAAAAGAGAGACACTCACTCTGCTTAAATCGCTGATCGACAACTGTCAGCGGGCTTGTAAAGGACCAAAAATCTCAACAGAAGAAATATAATATAATAATTTGAATTTCTACATTAAATAAAATACTTTTCTTATAATGATGGAAATAAAACTAATACAAAATCTAAAACCCTGATCGCTTGTATATTCAAGTTTTGCAGATTGTAAATCTTTATTTAACTTTTTCAACAACAAAAGCAAATTATTTTTAACCAGTTTATAAAGGATATATTTTATATACAATTTATTCTAAATTCATGTTTAATCTCGGATAAATTTTTTCATTTAGAGTCGCATTATTAATAGAATTTTCAATGAAAGTAAAGATAAATAACCTTTGAAATTCATTTGCAATTTACATGGCTTGTGTTTGTAACTGATAACATAGAAATCAGTTATGAACTGTTCATTTCATACTTGATAATTGTTATGATTTTATTACTAGTAAAATGTTTGTAGTGGATAATTGATTAAATTTTAGAGGTTTTATAATTGATAATGTATTAAATATTTGTATAACTGATCAATATTATGATTTTATTAATACTTTTTTATTTGTAAAATGGAAACATTTAAATAAAGAAATTTTGCATAAAATATATCTCAGTATTTTCTAAAATATTTATTTATAAACATTGTAATTTAAATTATATTTTCACTGCCATAATTTTTAGTAATAATAATTTGTGGAATGTAAAAGTTAAAATAACATATTTTACCTTAGAAAATGCTGTTATATGCAAAATGCTAATAATGTTAATTGATTTTCATATACCATTATCTATTCATTAAAATCCCAGAAATAATCATATATTTAATAAATATTTCAATTAATATTAATTAAATATATTATCAATTTTGAAGATTGAAAGTTATACTTGAATAATGCGAAAGCATGCAAATGATTCAGATGCAAAAAGAAAATGATTCCAAATAAATTACACGGTTTAAGAATTAATAAAAGCAATTTTTAATTAAATTTATAATATTCGAATCACCTAAAACAATTTTTAATGACATTTATATTATATGAATCATCCACATTTGAAGAGAAGAATAAACAATTATTTATTCACCAAAAAGATATTCGCAATTGAATGAACACTATATTGATAAAGGCAGATTTTATATATAGTTTATAATGAAAACAGAAACTTATTTTTATTTTGGTTGAATATTATTAAAATGGAAACTTGATTATTAAAGTAAAAATCTCTGATTATTATTATAAAAATTGCATAGAAATAACATTAATTGAATTTTCATACGAAAGAAATTATTACTAGTTTTTCCTAGTTATAATATAATTAATTTTTGGAGAATTGACTAAATTTAACTGCAATTTTCTTTTTGCAAATGAATAGATAGTTGTACCCGATATTAATTTATTTAAAGAAATCTGCATCTACTTTAAATTGAATTTTTACTTCATTGTGAAAAATAATTATCTCTTTAAAGGGTCTTTTTTTACAATTAAATTGATTTTTAAAACAATTAAATTATAGATAGCTAAATCATGAGCAGTTGTATTTTGCTACTTTACATCAAATTTCTTTATTCAGATAATATGTTTTGTATTATAATAATTTATTTTCAAGAGATATAATAAAAATATCTTGTTAATGAAAAAATTAAAAAAAATATTTGATTGAAAAATTTAACTTTTTTAAAAAGTAAACATTATTTTTAGTAAGAAACGCATCTCTAAGCTATTCCCTATAAAACTTCATGACAAAAACAGTATTCTAATATTCGTATAATTTGTAAACAAAAATATTTAGGAATGTTCAAAAGTGATTCTAACATATTAACCTTTTAACTAAAAAATATTATAAACAGTTATTTAAAAAATATTATTTACCTTAAAGCAAATCCATAAATTTTATTATCCTTTCAGAACATGATATTGTTTTGGGAAGGAGGTTTCCTAGCGTCAACAAAAATCCGTAGGCGAGGATTAAAAATTTTATTAACTGCACGAGCATCTCAAAAAGTCAGCTTTTAACAACGCATTGCTATCTCATTTACAAAAGATCTGGTTAAAAAAATAAGTTACTGCCTACAGAAAATAAAACCTAATAAAATGTCATTTTGAGCACGTGATTATATGAAATGAAATAATTAGGAAATGTGATATTTTTTAAAGCAATAAATGTAAGACAAAGTTTTTTTTATGGTCGTGTGCAATACTAAAGTGACTCATTCAATGAAACAATTGAAATGAATAAAAATATAATTGAAATTGCACGAGCACGTGGTGCTTGGCCGTTCAAGAAATGATGTTCTGGCATGATACATTGAAATATGCATAGTAGATTTCATTTTAATATTAAATTTAAAATTCTATGTCTTTTTTTATAAATACTATCTAATTGAAATAATCAAAGAATAAATTTTAATTTCCTATAATCTTAGCAAACTGTCTTTAGCTCATTTACAATTATCGAAAGTTACAAACATGACGCTGTCAATTAGAAATGTTTTTGACTTCAAAAACCAATAACTTTATCTGAACGTTCGAAAGTTGATAATGAAATACCTCAGTCAAGTTCACAAATATGTTAAGAATCGGATATCAATATTTTAAAGCCAATATTAAACATCAGTATTAATCTATGTTGGATTTTAAGCATGTCGTGCTTTTAATTTACTTTGGGCGGGACTTCATGGCTCTACTTTTAATGCGCAATCGGTCAGAGTTAATCTGACAGAAACAGAGATTACCCGAAGGTTTGCAAATACCATGAAGGGTAATTGGGAATCTTGCATTGACAGCTCTGACGTAAATCATCCGTAACTCAGACAGATGATGGAATATTGAAATAAGGAAATTAAATACTTAAGTGATCTAAGGCCTATTTTTCTTGCGATGGAGCTTGGTGGCATTTATACAGAAAATGCACTGAAGTCTCATTAATAATGCTTTACAATATTTTGATGACACACAAACTCTGCCCCAAACACGAATTAAATAAAAAGTAATCATTACAACGGTTATTATTGTGTCTAATGGCACTTGCCATGGACAAGCTCGCTAACTCAATCAGAGAGTCAAAGGTGCGACTCTTGTTTTAAGTAGCGCCAATTTTACAAGTAGCGCCAATTTTTTTTTGGTACTTACGTATTATACAATCTTCGCCAACGATCGCCAAAGGCGGATTTAAATTTGGCGATAAATATCAACGAATTACTAATACACCATTACCGGATTGCCATAATTGGCGGTTTATCAACTCATTGGCGATGATTTAAAATTTGGTGATAAAGAAGAACGGTATAAGTATACGTACGTATACTAGAAGTATACGTTACGTATATCGTTCTACTTTACGTATTACGTATACTGTTCTAGTAAATTTGAACGGTATATGTAACGGTATAAGTATACGTAAGTACCGCGCCAACTAGGACCAAAAAAACGTCTCAGTTACTTAAAAATGAAACAAAATTTTGACGTTTCAGCATTATAAATCTGAAAATTTACTGCATAAAACTCATTTTGCCATCCTTTACAACATATACAGTTTTTTAGAGGTGATAGTTCTTTTTGGTGTGACCGTTTGGTCTTCAAGTAATTCTCAAATTTCAGAAGTATTTAAAAATACTTCTTTTGAAATTTTTTTTAATAATAGTTTCCATAACTGTAATTAAATTCATTTCTTTTTCTTTATTCAATAAATATTCAATTGCCCATTTTTTTGCAGTTTTTTCAAGCTAAGACTGTTTATTATTATCTGAGCAGTTAATTAGAGAAATCAGAATGTGAAGTTACATTACTGTAGAACACAATGTGAAATTTGAGATTGAATATCTTGACTTTTGATTTTTTTAAAATGTCAGTGTGTTGTTGTTGGACTTGACTCCGTACGAAAATTTCACATACGTAAACAGAGCAGATGTAATGTTGTTATAACAACAAACGTTTAAAACTATGTCATAATTTGACGCTAAAACATGTTTTATTGAAGAAATTATGAACAGAAAGCTATATTAAGAATTTAATCTAACGAATTATACTAAAACCCATATCCAAACAATCTTTGTGGGGTGTAATCTGATTGTCAAAGTTGCCTGTTAATTTTAAAGAAGCACCAGGTCTTTAAACGAGAACATATTGTACACATATTGTAATAAATCATTTACAAACTACATGATATATTACAAGAAAATATTGGAACACATACTTTTATGTTTGTTTTTGTTGTGTTTATAAGAGAAGTAGACGTTAAGTAAGCTTTTAAAATATCCTAGTTAAAATGTAACTAACCGAATTTTTTTAATTGCAAGCCTCGCTTTTTCAGAGTTTCATGCGAATTCATCCATGCAAATAATCTATCCATTGCTCTATATTTACATACATTATTCTCATTTATCTTTCTCAAACAAATTAATGTTTAAAATGCTCGTATAACAATGTTTCTTTTTATTTATTATGGTATTCTAGTTTTGAGCAGAAAAGCAATTTATTTTGAAAGAGCAACACGTGAGAGTAAATACGGCATACACTAATTGAACTCAATAGTGTCGCATAAATAAAATAGTTGAAGGATTGTCTTCTCGCAGAAGCTGCCTGTAAGCCATATTTAAAAGCATGAATAAATTACGATCCATTTAAGTCTTTGTGTCACAATGCCCATCAGAGGAGTTATTAAAAAATGTGTTCATGTCATACATCCAGTGAATAAACTGAAGCGACTTACTCTCATGTCTCATTACAATGTGTACATATTAAAATAAGGCTTAGTAATAACTCACGTAGTTTAAGGTCTTTGAGTGACGCGCTAGTTAAAACGTCAGTTTTTTTTTAAATATTTGGCCAGAAATGGGAAGCTTGGGTTACAGATGAGAAGGAAAGTAAAATAATCACATTGAACGACGGTCCTTTCAGTGTCATTCAAGGATCGCTTAAACTGTCTTTTAGTGCTTGAGTTATTAAAAGACGCATTTTGTTTAAGCCTAAAAGTCATTCTTTAGAATTGGTTTAAAACTATATAACTTCAATAAATTGAAAGTAGCACCTACAGATAAAATTAGAGCCAAGAATTAGTAGTAAGATTTCCCATAGAAAATTATCAGCTATACTGAACAACATATGACGATATTTCTATGATACGTCGGTGTCGTTCTTAAGTACCCTTAAACACCGGAAAAAATGCTTTGCTTGAATATATTTCTTTGAAAATTTGTTAGAAATATGAAAATTTGTGGAAAAATACCGTAAAGGTTACGTATAGTGTGCCCTTTGCCGCGTCAAAGATGCCAAGTCGCCAATAAAGATGGCAGATAAGGTAAACAAACACTTCTATGGGATAGTTACGGTTACGACTTTTCGCAATAAAATTATGATTTTTTTTACCTATAAGCATTGTTTTTTTTTTCAACAATGCTTATAGGTAACCTATAAGCATTGTTTTACCTATAAGCATTGTTTTTTTAAGCATTGTTTTTCTTCAACAGATGCCTTCGGCATCTGTTGAAGGCACTGGGAAGAATTTTTTAACTTAAAAAAACATACTACGGCTTCGCTAGGCCCGGGAGCGGGAAACTAGTTGCTTCGCTAGCACATTGAACATTAGGAATGTGCGGATAACATGAACAGTAAATAATAAATAATTGATAAAGACAAAGATGCAAAAAGAATGGTTTTAATGGGAAATTTTAAAGAACGAGAAATGCGAATAATTCTATTGCAGGCGGTTATTAAAGAAAGAAAGCAGACGACTTCGTAAAGTAATAAATCAGACGATTTTGTGAAATCGCATACTGACAATTAGAATGAGGGAAGGAATAAATATTTTATAATCGCATTAAAAATATAATTGGAACTTCTTATTAACTATACAAAAGATCTTATAATACAGATCAAAAATAAAATATTTGATATTTTATTATTTTTAATTTAACAGTTTTCATAAAAGAGTTGAAGCTCATGTACAGCTCAACCATTGTAGGAAGAAGTAAACAAAACATCTTTAGGGTTACTACAAGAGCTTTGTGTTGGGTTGCCATATTGGCGACAAACTCGGGGGCACACTAATGACCATTTTAGCCAAAAATACATGTACCAAATTTCACCCGTCTTTCTCAATAATTCGTTTCTGAGTAATCGTATTTTGAAATGGGTTAACATAATACTAAACATGTATTTCTCAGATTGAAAATTGGAGATTTGTCCGAACTGGGACGAGGATCTGAAACGGGGGGAGGGGGAGGGGAATTCCTCAAAATTTCGAGTTCGAAAATTGTGAAGGATCTCAATACTTTCAATATCGTTCACTGCACTAGGAAAAACACAATATAATGATTAATTAAACATGAAAATAGGTGAAAAATCTTTATGGTATTTTTCAGAAACATGCCAAATAATATGATTTTAAAATTCAAAAATTGATAATCGTTTTCTAACTTTTTTTAAGTGACTAGATTCACATTTTTGGTATTTTTAAGGGATGGGGGGATAATGAATGAAAAATTGAATATTTCCGGAAAAAATAAATCGTTGTCTCTTAAGTGTGTGTTGTGACTTATGGCACTTTCCGTGGACAAGCCTCCGCTGATACGATCAGCTGATTTTAAGCCTAAGAAATGCGTCTCTTTGTTTTACAAGTAGCGCCACCCAGGACCAAGGCTACGACTTAGCTACACACACGCATGTCACAACCCTTTTTAGGGGGCGGACTTCATTCATGCAAATTCATTCATGCATCTCAGATGGTAATTTAGACCTGGAACGATCACCTCTGATCCAATACCCCCCCCCCCCCCCAGTGGTATTACTCTCGATATGGAGGACTTTGCGACCACGAACAGATTTAACGAGGGCCAGTCGCCATACACTCGGGTCTCTTTAGAGTACTTTTTTAAAAGCGACATAAACTATTTCTTGAATTCTATTATTTTATATACAATTAAGATAGAAAAATATATTTCCAATGCATATTCAAAAACATGCAAAGCAAAATTATAGGTTGCTTATAAAAGTTAAAGAGACTGATTTTTTATTACATTTGAGAGATTACATTTGTTTGAGTTTAATAACAATTAAATCTGGAACAGAAATAAAGATCTAAAACTGGAATTATGGATAGTAACTCAAAATTAATTTTTTGAAATACATTCAAATTTATAGCAAAAAACTCCATTGTTTCAGATTTTTAAAAAAATAACTAACTAAAACAAACTATTTTAGAAATTCAAAATTTTAATTCTAAAATTTCATAACAATTTTTTGTTTAAATGAGATCAAACCAAAGATACTTTAAGCGTGGTAAAGAAGGATCTAAATAAAATGTCAAAGTGAAAAATTAATATCTTATAAATATCACTTTTTAAATATATAGCAAGAAAAGATCTAATATTGTAGACTAAATATTGGGTACCTTGAATGCCATGTTTCTAAATATATCCTAAACTATTTCTGGAATTCCCACCATTTATGATACGGTATTTTTATAGCCTAAGGGATATTTTCTAGTGGAATTTAATTTTGCTTCGTAAATCGTGTTTCGTTTTTATCCAATATTTTATATTAAATATAAAATGTTCCTGTTTCAACACAAAAATTCTGGCATCAAACCAATATCGGTACATTTGAAAAAGTAAGATGATAAATGTTTTAAAAATAGTGTGAAGAATTATTTAGTAATTCATTTCATTTATATCATAATTCTAAATAGATAAATGGGTGAAGATTCGATGTATAAAAAGAAACGAGATGGTTCTAGAATAGACTGATTGGCTTAAAATTGCAAAATCTGAAACGTAAACACTTTTTGACCACAAGATACTCTTTTATGAAGTTATTAAAGTTTTGATTAGATGTTTCAAAATAAAAGCTTTTCGAAATATTAACGTTTATTTTTCAGTACTTCAGATCATGTATTTTAAAAACTATAAAGGAAAAATAACGTTTTTACACTTTTTTCAAACCATTAAAAAAAATTTTTCAGTAATTTACTTTCATTTCCATATAATAATTCCTTTAATTTAAAATAATGAAATTATTTTTGGAGTATTTTTTGCAAATATTTGTATTTAGTTTATTTGCTTCATTCAGTATATTTTTTGATACCTCAATAATAAAGATCAAATGTTTAAATAGTCAATATGTAATAAAGTTTATCTGAAAGTATTTAGCGGTGGTAATAACCTTTAATTTTTTTTCCTTTCAGCAATTAAAAGAATAAATTAGGGATATTAGCAGGTAAACAGTTTTAAAGGTGAACATGAATAATCTGAGTGAATATGGAAACATAGCATTAATTAAGATTATTAATTCACTTATTTATCATTTGATTCTAATGTGTTTTCCAATGTGACATGAAATATTTTGCTTCAATTAATCTGAATAAATTATATATTCAATTCAGCCATAAAATAATGGAACTAAACCATTTCAGTAATTAATCGCTCAATGTTACAATTTTTAACATCATAGACCTTTAATTTTTCAAGTAATTTTGAAATAATTTATTTATGACTTTAGGGAATGAGTAATATTACTTTATCTCAAAGAAAGTTTCATCGTTGAAAAAAAAAGCTATGAAATTATTCTTATTATCTTCTGAATGGATGCTTTTTTACTAACTTCCGACATAAAAATATATAAAAAAATGAATGTTTCTGAAAAATAAAAGAATTTTGATTGTTTATTTATTGGGAGCCTAGCTCCAAGGATTGTTCTAAAAATTCAATAACTGATGCGGTGACTATATAAATGGAGGGATAGATGTCTTAGCGCATTGGTGTTATAGCTGCTGTTTAATAACATTTTGTTGTTTGATTCCATGTTTTTATTTCTGCAAGCGTAATTGTTGTTTAAAGTCAATTGTATTTTTCGATTACTTTGTTTTTGTTTTTTCTTAGAGTAAATATTTTGATACTTAACCCATTGACTGCCAGCTACGATATATCTCGTATTAAGAGTGTGTATCAAAACTGCCAGCTACGAGATACCTCGTGTTGCATGCTGCAATTTTAGATTAATTACTAATGGCCATTTTAGGAAAAAATTTTTAAAAAGGTGAATGAAAAATTTATATAGGGTAAAAAAACGTATTAATTTTCAATTTTTATTATAAAAATTATAACTTAGACGATTAGATTATAATAATTAATTTTATATATATGAATGTATTACATAAATTGATATGAATATGGATATGATAAACTCTAAAACAAGGATCAACGCTAAGTGCTGGCTTCTCGGGGCACTGGGGAAAAAATATCTAGTCTCCTTACGTCTATTTTCCTTTGTACAGAAACATATTATATATATATATATATATATATATATATATATTACATTACTGATACAATATTGCAATGGCATTTACTGCAATTTTTATTATAAAAAGAACACTACAAAATAATTCGTAAGTGGCAACCAGCACAGGAATTTTTATCTGTGACGAGTTATCTCGTAGTGTTTTTTTTAATAAAAATTACTGTAAATGCTATTACTAATAAAAATTACTATAAATGTTATATATTATATCAGTAACCTAATATAATTATATATTTTAAACTTTCATGTATTCTTCAAAATAAAACCTTGGCACCCAGGGCAAGACGCTCTAAATATGTCTGGCAGTCAATGGGCTAAATAAAATTCCTTTAACATGCCCAAAAAATCGTGCAGTGACCAGAATAGTCACAGATACGGGGGTATGAGAAGCCGTTCTATTCTGCAATTTTCTATTTGTGGTTTTTTTATACGATAATAAGTCGGTATTTTCCTAGCTTTTAAAAGGCACCGATACCGGGATTTTAACCCTGGTCACCTCCTGATATATGATGAAGTATGAATATATATCCTACTGATGAAGGGACATGCTACCCAAGAATGCTTCGGAGTGGCGATGGTAAGAGTTGTACAGTGGGGGCTCATGGTCTCTTAGACTTAACCTCAGTTCCCACCAATATTGTCGCCGCTGTCCGGTAATTCAGATTTAACCATGCTTCTGGCTAGATGAGAGTAGTTAGTGTGTGAGTTAACTACACCTAGAGTCTCTGAGAATTGAATATGAGAAACTTCATCTAAGGTGGTTAGTTCTCACCATCCGGATAGTTACAGAAATAATGTGTTGTTTACCGCATAATGATGACGAAACATATCTTCCAAAACAAGAATTGTATTGATACTGATGATGACCCTTAGGACTCCACCTCACCAAGGGTTCCCGACAATGCTGTTACTGTTTCTCCGTCATTCAGTAAACCAGATATGAGGGTGAGACTGCTTATTAGATCTCGCCACCCGAAAGGATATAGAAAAGTTGTGGTATCCCCTGCTTCCTACTGATGATGGGATATGCTTCCCAAGAAAAGGGTTGTACCATAGAGGCTGATGGCCCCTCACACCAATGCTGTCGCTGCTTTCCAATCATTCAGATTTAACCATGTGATGTGAGCATGGTCGGAGTAGTTAGTGTGTGATACCTACACTGTGATAACTTCACTCATAATTTAATACGAGAAGCTTCCTGTGTGATGATTGATTCTCGCTACCCGGATAAGTACAGAAATAATGTGGAGTTGGCTAACACCCTACAGATGATGGGACGTACCTTTCAAAGTACGGGGTTGTACTGAGGATGATGATGACCCTCAGGACTCCACCTCAGAAAGGGTTTCCGATTATACGGTCACTGCGGACTGGTCATTGAGTTAATAAGATATGAAGATGAGACTACTTATTAGATCTCGCGACCTGAAAGGATATAGAAATGTTTGGTTTCCTCTGCTCCCTACTGATGATGGGATAGGCTTCCCAAGAAAAGGGTTGTACCATGGAGACTGATGGCCTCTCGGACTTCCCACCAATGTTGCTATCACTGTCCCATTATTCAGACTACCACTTGCTTCAGATCAGATCGGAGTAATTAGTATGTGATGCTTATACCGGGAGGCACTCAGAATCGAACGTGTAAAGCCTACAGTATAATGGCAGGTTCTCGCTACCTGGATTGGTATGGAAATGAAGCGGGGTGGGCTACCACCCTATCTATGATGGGATGAATCTTCGATTCCAAGGATACCTCATGATTGAGAAAGAGATGATGCTGACATGGTGGTTGGTCCTCGGCAATCTTCTGGGTAAAGGAAAAAGGTAGGGCCTTGTGCTTCCCACCGATTATGGGACGTACTTCCTTTGGGAAGGGTTGTACTGAGGCTGGTGAGGAGCCTTAGGACTCAACCTCAGTTACAAACAATGCTATTGCTACTTCTATGTCATTTAGTTTAATCAGCGTGCCTCATAGCAAGACGAAGTGGTAAAATTGTGATACCAATATACCTATCGACGAATATTCTGCACATAAACCGAACAAGGTTTCTATGACAATAAAAAAAGGAAATATTTCAAAAATGAATATTTATTCTTTACTTACATATTTGAAATATATTATATTACATAAATTCTACTTTAAAGCTATAATATTAAACATAAGCTTGTGAATATACGTTTTAAATTTTAATATGAAGGAAATAAATCTATTTTTTTTGTTCTTTAATACTTTTGAGTAAATAAATAAATGTCAAATGCGAGAAGTTTTGAATATATTATACCGAATTGAATTTTCAATCCAAATGGAATTTTTTAATGGAAATCGAAATGAAAATTGCCTCCACATAACTTAAAAAGCGATTATCTAACTCCTGCGGTTTACATATCCATTCTTTCGTAAGAATTTAGTTTATTTTTAATATCCAGACACTGCCAAATAAAAATATTATGTCGTTCTTCCAGTATTTGATATTCTCAGTAACTGTTGCCAAAATATAAACGATATTCAAAATGACGATAAAAAATTGAACAATCACCGATGTTCTCTTGTAAATATATTCAATCCTTTTCTTTCAACAATAAATCGAAATTTTTTAAACATATTGCAGGCTTTGACAATGATTCTCTCATCGATTTGTGTTTACCTCTTTGAAAGCTAACATACTTTCTGCTTCTACTACTATAATCAGAACAAACGTCAACGGGAAAAGGACAAATAAAATGATTCTGGCGGTTTGCGTAAAAAAAAAATTGAATTTCAAATAAAGTTTGTTATTCTAAATCGAACCATATTTTGGCTTGACTAAAAGTAATTTATTTTATGCCAAATCGCAGATTCTTTCTTTCATGTTCTGTTTGTATTTGTAAGAAGATTATTTCTTC
>JAOUZG010052167.1:111503-131054 GCA_026289955.1 Argiope argentata | reverse complement strand
TTACTATAATCTAGCGCAATAGAAACTTTGTAATTGATCAATTAAGTGCAAGTATTTGAAATGAGCAAAAGGACTTGTCATTCAATAAATAAAATAACTTCATTTGTCTGTGTCTTCATCAAAATTTCTGTTTAAAGAGAATATTTTAAGATGATGTCTAGTTATAGTCTAAGAGCTAAAAAATATATATTATAATGTTTAACTGACATTGATTTTCAAATTTCAAGCTATTATCAGAAAATATAAATGGACTTTCTATTCCTTAACCTTGTAAAGACCGTTTTTATAAAATTCTTATTGGTTTAAATTTTCTAAATGTCCCAAATTTCTTGAAAGAGTTAAACTTTTTGTTTGAAATTTTTTTTAATGCAGGTAACAAAATTTGAAAGTTTATTTTCTTTCAAGAAAGTATAATTTTTTTTATTTAACAATTTAGTTTAAAAAAAAATATGATTTAACAATTGATAAATTTATTGTTGTCGGCTATGCTTTAAAATGAGGAGCCAGGTTTCTGAAAAATATAGATTTATTAATCAGTTATATAAAAAAACATAACTTGTTTTTTCAAGTAATAAAAACAAGAGCATAATACTACATGAAAAGATACCCTGTTGGTGCATGTCTTAAAATTTCACTCGCTCCTCGCGAAGTCAGCACCAGCACCAATGCACAAATACATACAGCTTTTATTTGTCTTTGGCACACCTCTAGTGTTGCGAACAAAAATATGTAAAACATGCACCAACTGTATGCAAATTGAGATCATGGTCTGTGATTAAAAAAATATGGGTTCAAAAATATCTAAAATTTATGATGAAACAAAAGGATTTAACAATTTTTGTTTATTAAATTGTTTTCAATTTTGCTTCTGAGTCTACTTTTTAGAAAGTTTACGCTGTTTTTATAAATACATTTACACATTTTGTAAATACTTTTTACATTTTTAGATGCCATTTTGACAAATTCTAATCTTTGTGAAGTTTACTAACGGAAAGCTTTATAAATTCAAATGCTAATAATTTCTTTTTAACAGGATGCAATTATTTCTCAATATGTTCTACAAATCCTGTACTAGTGCAAAACTAATCAACTCCTTTAAGAATATTTTATCATTGTAGTAATGCTTCACAAATGGAAAAAAATGGAAAATCTCATGTTATTAATCCTTTGAGACTCAATATTTGAAGAAAGGATAGAATACAATTTATTTTTAGGTCAGTAAATGAATTATATATTTCCTAAACGGTCTGAAAAATTTTAAACAAATCATTTGATAAATCTCTAAATAGTAATTTTTACTTTATATTTCCTTTTATACTCTTTTTTCAATTCCTGAAAAAAAATTCTTTCCCCCTGACCTGCCATATTTTGGTTTTATAGGCATTTTTTCCAATTATTTAATGCAGAAATTCAAAAATGTAACTATGTTAGATTGGTTTTTAAAAAGAATCAACCTTAAAGCAGTCAAATATAAAAAATAATTATTCCTACTCTAATCCTGAATGATTACTGGTAATGTTTAAAATACCTTTGATCATTAAAAAAAGAATATATTTTAATTTGAAAGGTTATTTCGTTAGTTAAATATTATTATTAATTTTAATCAAAAGTTTTTGAACTTTAAATATATCATTCATATTTTATAAAGAATTTAAAATTTCTGCCTTTTTTTAAATCCAATTTCGTATTTGCCTTGTACCAATATGTAAAACTTTTTCACTCAGTAAAATAAGAGATACTTTTTATGGGAATTAATTTCTTAAAGAACGTTGATTTAAACAAATATATACACTACCACATTATTTTCAAAAAACCTACCATTCACATAATTCGTTCTAAAGAAAACATCACAAAGTGACAAAAACTTTCAAGTGGTATCCGTATACTTTTGTGAGAGACTTTATATCACTAACTCAGAGAAGAATAAAAGAAAAAGAAAAACACAATTTTAGTGATAAATCACTCTGAAAGTTCTTTTTAAGCGTTTAAACACATTTTTTCTCCAGTTGCTGAACTTTTCAATCCCTAGACAAAAGTACCCAAGAGAAAAGAACAACATTTAACCTATCCAACTACATCCGAAACAACGATTTGGCACTGCGAATTTGAACATTTTCAAGGTGTTACATTCTATATACTTTAATCCTATTTTTATATGTTTTTCACGGAAATACTCCGAAGAGCTCACTTCCTCGGCCAAACTACTTTTTTTGAGGAGGATAAAAAAAAGAAGTTAGACCGAAGATTTTATCATTTTTTTGTCTTCTTTCTTGAAGTGGAAGCCTCTTCTTTTCTTATTGTTATAAATTCTTTTCTTTATTATTTGTTAAGGTTTTCGTGGTGTGAAGGACTCAAACGAAAAAGAAGCTAAAATAAAATTTCTGTGGTGACTTTTCTCTCCAACTTTAATACCGTCTTAGATTAAGCGTGGTATTTCTTAGAAAAAAAATATTTTGAACAATGATATTTTTTTTGTTTCTTTATAGACAGGAGATATTGATATTCTTTCTAAATTATAACGTTTAAATACTTGACTATCATTAAAACCTCTTTTCAGTTTCAGGTCAAGATTTTCGCTGAGTAAATTATTTTCTTATAAAATTAGTTACGATAAAAATTGTATTGGTGTTTCAATTTTCATTTAGACTATCAGTTTTTAAAAAAGCTCTACATAAGACGTATATCCCAATTAGAGCAAAAAAAAAAAAAATTGATAACTCATCAAATGTACTCAAATAATCAAATTTAATTATAGATTTAAAATAAATATTTAGAAAGTAAATTATTTTTACTCTCTTTTCATAAAATAATGGAAATAGTTTGACTTTGAAAGTTAAATCTCATTTCTTGTAGGATTGAGAGACATATTTTACAAAGATCTTCCAAAATTCTGGCACAGAGGTAGCGCGTCTTCCTCGTGCTCTGGGAGTCCCGGTTTGGGCATGGTTGTTCTTCTGTGTGCTATCCGTGAGATGTGTGACTGTACCTCCATGTAAAAAGGCGTTGTGCAAGCGAATGTGCTGAGTGTGTAGCTAAGTGGCCCGAGATGGCGCTACTTTAAAAAACAGAGACGCTCTTTTCGGCTTAAATCTGCTGCTGTATCAGCGGGGGGCTTGCCCATGGCAAGTGCCATAAATAACAACAACAACAACAGATTTTCCAAAAGTTAACATACCAATTATTCTTTAAAAAAAGAATTTGCTTCATCAGTAATTAGATGTTAGTTAATTTTTTTTAAATATTACATTATTACACATGTGTACAGTTCCTTTTTACATGTGTCCTCGCATACAAAATATCCAAAGATAAAATATTTTAATCGTCAAAAGCGCAAATCGAGATATTGATGAATCTCCAAACTACAGACCTCCAAAATTCGAAAAACAAATTTTGGGAATTATGTCAAACTGTCAATTTGTTTACATGACAACTTAAAATTGTCTTGAGCTAGATAAATGAAATTTGGTACATCATCTATGCACTAAAGTTGTAAATTTCTATAAAATTCTGAATTAAATCCGTTCAGAATATCTGTCCACTTGGACGATAGTCATAGTCATAAATGATTCGGGAGCATGTTCTGATGTCTCCAGAGCCTAACAAGGGCAAGGGCATACAGGGAAGTCGGCCCGGGGCCTTGCATTAGAGGAAGGGCGATAAATCGAATAGAAAGTTTGTTTTACGTTTCCTTTTTTAATGAACTCTTTTTTTTAAGGGGGAGACTTTATAGTTATTTTAGATGCTCGTCAATTTTCTTCTTATATATCTATAATAAGATTAAAAATTTAAGTAACTCTATGAAGTATGATTCCTCATTACTAAAGTAGTGAAGCATGGGGAATCCTCGAAAGAATTTTTTATCCTGGGCCTCAATCAGGCTACGTTGGGCCCTGGATGTTTCTCCCACTTTATTTCTATTACACAATTTAAATGATAGGTAATAGGTTTCAGTTGCAGAAGAGGAGTTACGTCTGGACGTTTATCCGATACAACACAATAATCATAAAACAAAGAGATCTGTACCGTAAAAGTTAGTACATAGATTTGATATCAAAAGTTTATTGGCGCTCTTTAAATCTGTTCTTGGTCTCATAAAGTCCTCCATGTCGAGAGTAATAGCACGGGGTACTGCGTCAGAGGTGATCGTTCTCTGTTCCAGGTCTAAATTACGATCTGAGATGCATGAATGAAGTCCGCCCCCTAAAAAAGGGTTGTGACGTTTGTGTAGCTAAGTCGTACTCTTAGACCTAGATGGCGCTACGTGTGAAACAAAGAGACGCTTTCTTAGGCTTAAAATCTGCTGATCATATCAGCGGGGGCTTGCCCACGGCAAGTGCCATTAGTCACAACAACATGTGGGAAATCTAGAATCGAAACATCTTATAGTCGACCATCTCTTCCATAAGCCTGTGAATACCTCAAAAACACAATGTCTTTAGTGTATAAAATTTGGAATGGGGTTTTGTGATTGCATTTATCTGTATCCGATTTTGGTTTTAATAGGCAGAAAAAATGAAGTCTAAAGTGGACATTCATTTTCTGTAATTTATAATTTGAATGCAATTCAGTGACAAACCACAAAACAGAATTCTCAAAGATCGCAAACTAATATACCCTTTTGTGATTACTATATCATATAATCAATGATACGCAAAAATATTTATTTGAATACATGCGAGAAAGTTTCAAAGAGATCAATCCCATGGGCTTTATAATTAATGTCGCTCGAATAGGTGTTTTAAACATTATTTGTCGGTGTTCTGGTACAGAGGCAGCGTGTCTTCCTCTTGATCAAGGTGTTCCGGGTTCGAGTCCCGGTTAGGGCATATCTGTTCTTCTGTGCACTATCAGTGAGGTATGTGAACCCCCCCCTGTAAAAAGGGGCTGTGCAAGTGAATGTAATGAGTGTGTAGCTAATTCGCACTCTTGGACCTATTTAGCGTTACTGAAAAACAAGAGACGCTCAAACGGCTTAAAATTGCTGACGGCCGTCAGTGATCTTGTCCATGGAAAGGACCCTTAGTAACAACAACGGCATTAGTAACAATTATTATTTTTTTAATTTTTTTTTTACTCTTTAGCGTTTCGATTTAAATTTACACTGTCTTTTCACGGCAATTTTTAAGACGAAAAAAAGAAATTATATCAACACATCATCAATCATTTTGCTAAATCAACCAATCCGGTAAATCTTATTGTTTCAAACAGTAGCTGCCTATCCTTTTTATGGCTCTCTAACTGTTGATTGAACTTAATGTAAGAAATACTCCGGGGAATTAATTCGATCGTAAATAGCTGAAGAACTGACAGCAGCCATAAGGAAGTAACGTTATTTCTACGATTGGCAAATAATCAGTCTGGATTCATTTCTGAGAGCAAACAAAGCAACCAAGAGGAAAAACAATGTGGATTGATTTTCGGAAAATGGGTAAGACTGAACTGATGAGACACTCTCAAGTTTCTTTCAATCCTTGTTTGTCGTAACATGATTAATTCTGAGCATAACCTTTGTTACGTGACACGTAAAGATGGCTATTGTGAAATAGTATTTGTATTATTTACACATTTTTATGAAGTTTAGAGTCTCCCTTATTTCATCAGACTAGAAATGTATAAATATGCTATAATCAGAATATTTGAAACTGCTTCATCATAATTTTTTCAAAGAATTTTAATACGTTTATTTTAATTTTTTAGTGTAGGGTAAGTTATAGCTTTAGTCTAAGAACCACCACGAAGGCACACGTATTTAAACCCCCACGACTGATGACTTAACCGCTGCAACAGTAATACTGTGGTTGAATTCTAATGGCCATCACCGGTCACGGTAAAACCCTCCCTGTAGGAAGTACTTCTCGTCGTTGATGGGAAGAACCACATTAATACCCATTAGTGTACCCCCCAGGGTAAAGGCATCCAACTACCATGCAGGAAACATCTCATCCTCATTTCGAGGTGCTTCCCGGGAGGTAACTTTTAGTATAATCTAATAAATGTAATTGTTTTCTTTCGTTGTCTGAATAGTTAATTCAGTGCTAATATAATAATGTATATAGATAATAAAAGCAACCATTGAACTAAAACACAGTAAGTTTAATTCAATTTAATTGGAAGAATATATGAAAATATCTAAATTTGTAATAAAAGTTTATGATAATTATCCTTGTATTTAAAATATAATTGTAATGCTCTGAGATGCCTAAAAAGTAAGATTTTGCAAAACTAATTTAGGAATAATTGTTTTGTAATTAGATGTCTCTCTCGTATTAACGTCCCCCTGTTCCTTATTTATAAAATGCTTTTAAAAGTTTACTTTTAAAACGAGTTAATCATAAACAAAAATTATTAGCACCTATTTGGATCTTTTCAAAGACCCTGATTAATCGAAAGAGTAAATAATTTAATAAGTTCACCAATTTATTCTTAAATGAGTTAAATAATAAAATTCCTTATGGAAATGTTTCCTTGGCGGTTATATAGAAATTTATTTGCATTTCATGTGTAAAATATCCAAACACATAAAATACTTAATTTTTGTTTTACTGTTTTAAGTGCCATTCTTAAAACAAAATTCCAAATTCTAGAATTTATTTCCATCATTTCCGACTAAACTCTCCTGATCCACGACTTAAAATATGGTGATGTATCAGCGGGTCTTCTCCATGGCAAGTGCCATAAGTAACAACAGCAACTGTGGATTTTTTGTATTAAGATATTTTAAGATGTTAATGTTAACATCGTTAATGTAATATTAACAAAACCTTTAAAAATAATAAAGATTCCAGGAAATTTAAGAACTGACACAGAAGCAGATTTTAAGCCGAAAGTAGCGTCTCTTGTTTATGAAGTAGCGCCAACTAGGGTCAAGAATACAACTTAGCTACACACTCACCAAATTTGCTTGCAATCCCCTTTTAAAGGGGGGGGGGTACAGTAACACATCTCACATATGCACACAGATGAACAACCGTGCCCGAACCGGGACTCCCAGAACAGGAGGAAGACGCGCTACCTCTGTGCTAGAAAGTCGTTACTTTAGGAAAATAATTATGATATTTTTTTATGTTTCGCATAAAAATTAGTCTTGATGAAGGAGACTGTTATTTTGTATTTATATAAAGTGACACCTTATTGTATATGCTGAAAGAATATGATATCTTAATAAAAAGCCTATTTTTCTTTTTTTTTAAGTTTTTCTTTTAAGTTTTATTAAAAATAAATGTAAACAAAAAATTTTAACAAATAAATGTAAACAAGAATGTAAATGTAAACAATAAAATGTAAATAATGTAATTTAAATATAAAGGTATATGTAACATTAAAATGTTAAATGTTAAAACGTAAATTTAAATGTTAAATTTTAAAGTGCAATTTAAATGTTGTTTAAAATGTATATTTAAATGTTAAATGTTGAAATGTAAATTTAAATGTTAAAATGTATATTTAAATGTTGTTTAAAATGTATATTTAAATATTAAATGTTGAAATGTAAATTTAAATGTTAAAATGTATATTTAAATTTTAAATGTTAAATGTTGAAATGTAATTTAAATGTTGTTTAAATGTAAATTTAAAGGTTAAAATGTAAATTTAAATGTTGTTAAAATGTAAATTTAAATGTTGTTAAAATGTAAATTTAAATGTAAACAAAAAATTTGTTATTTTTTTATATTAATTATGATTATCAAACCATTGATTCAGTTTAATAAGTGAATTCAGTCTATTTGCCGTAATGTCCAAACTTATTTAAATATTTGCCATAAACCGTTGTTAGAAGCTCAAGGAAATGACGCCATTTACATTGCGAAGATAGCTGAATAGCTTATTCGTGGAATGAAATACACACATGTGGGATCCGAAACGGTCTGTTTCAAAGATATAATGTTTAGATAAGAGATGTCATTGACTCGTGGCCTGGTTTGCTCAGTAAAAGAACCGAACCACTTGTACTATTGGATGACCAATCAGCGCTTCCAAACTTCACAATTAGGACGCTATTACCAGAGTCTTATTTTGAATCTCAGTAGAGTATCCGCAATTCAATCATCAATGCATTCTTTATTTTCTGATCTAATCATCTCTTGCAGAACTTTTTAAAACACTCAATCATCATTATTTAGTTTTGCTTTTTCCTTCAAATGTACCGAAGGTTATATTTAAATTGTTCTTTTCTTCGAATGTATATGTCAGTTTAAAATATTGCCACGAAGACCGAATTAAAGACACGGATGGCTAGAAACAATTGCGTTCATTAGCACCAAGCAACTCGCTGGAGAATAGAATGAAGAATTGAGCAGAATTCAGCTTTTATACATCTGTAAAACATTCGAGTATCATCTAGCTCGAATGGTAAAGAATGTTCTAAAATCATCTTGATTTTAGAGAAATAATAAGAACAATTTTAAATTAAAAATCCAGTCTTTGGATAAAATGCGCTGGCCGGGAATCGAACCAGGGACCTAAGGATTTACAGTCCTAGGCTCTGCCAATCCAGCCATGGCGAATCATACCAGTCCTTCTTTTTGCGACAATATTGAGACTCAGATATATCCAAGTGCATAAAGATACAAAACTAAATTATGAAAGCATAATTGATTCTAAAACCTTTAGAACAGGCGTCCTGTCATTAGCGGTTGCGCGTCTTGGTCGTGATCTGGTTGTGCATCAGGGACTCACTACGGCAGGGGCATACGGTGCAATTGCCCCGGGCCTTCACATATATGCCCCCCACCAAATCAAATCGATATTTCATTTTACATTGCCTTTTTTAATGATTATTTTTCATTTCTAAAACAGTAAAGTAGAGGGGCCCCAAAAATTGTTTTTGCCCTGGTCCCCATCTAGGCTAAGTCGGGGCCTGGAGGCCATGCTTCGAGTCCTGGTTCGGGGATGGTTGTTTCTCTTGTGTGCTCTATTTTTGAGGTGATTGAATGTGCTTAAAAGTGCCTTAAAAAAGAAATTTTGCAACAGAATGTGATGAATGAAATAGCTAAATCGTATTCTTGGCCTTAGTAGGCGCAACTGAAAAAACAAGAGACGCTCACTCGACTTAAATCTCTGATAGATTTCTCAGGGGGCGTCATAAGTAACAATAAAGTGTAAAGTGTCATAAGTAACAATAACAAAAAAAAAACCACTTTTAATGATACTTTTAAATTGTTTCGGAAAACTTTTGATTTGTTATTTATTTTAATTTTTAAAGTCGTTTGACTAAAAATGAAACTTATTCAAGATTTAAAATTAAACTTTGAATTTACCCATTTTATTTCTGTTTGTAAATGACTTTGCCGTCATCTTATGATGGACACATGGAGTCTCCAGCACTAAAATTAGCTTATTTAAAATATTTTGGTGCATTTTACAAAAACAGAAATCAAAAAGGAAGATTGCTTAATTTAAAATTTTAAAAAATATAAAAACTTATTATTTTTATAATCTTTTACATACTAATTAAAACACCAAACATCAGCTTTGCAACTCGAACTTTAATAAAAGTTTAAGAATCATTTCTATTTCAAAAACAATATTCCTTTGTTAGAAATTAGTAATATTCTTTAGGGATATATGATTAATATTAGGTTAGTAGATTGTACTGAAATGGTAAGTTTTCTTTAAATGTAATATTAGTTCGGCTTACAGCTGTTTGTCCAGCAATATTGCTTATATTTAATTACAGACATAGCTTCATAACTTAATTCAGACTTAACTTCATTTTGAAAAGTGCTCAAAATTGCTTGCATCAAAGTAATTTAATTTAATGGTTTTAAGCTCAATTTATTATGTATAAGGAATTTCTAATGGAAGTGGTCCCAAAAGGTCAAAAAGCTATTAAAAACATAATTATCCAATTCATGTGATTTCTAAATGCGGTTGTATTGTAATAACATATTTTTATTCGTTATGAAAACTACATACATATTAATCTGCATCATGCTTTAATTTTAAGCATTGGAATAAAAATTCTTGCAAATAAATATTAGAAGAAGCAATGAAAAGGATTTATATTTTAGCACGACAATATTATAAATTTTTATTGCCCTTGCTGGAACTTAAGTAAAAAAATATATGCAAATAATTGCCAACATTCAGCAAAACTTTACACGATTCTTAAATTAATATTAGATAAACCACAAAGTTTCAAATTTTAAAATGGTATAAAATTCCTTTTTTTTAGTAAAATATTCAAAAGTTATTGCAGAAAACTGATGAAATTCAGATTAATTTTTATTTAAGTAAAATTATTTTTAAAAAGTACTTTTCAATTAGCCGGACGTAAATGAAAAATCGCCAAAGTCATTTGGGAGAATTCTACATTATTAGGAGATTTTTCCCTTTAAAATCCCTGTAAGAAATTTGGCGGAATTCTACATAATTTGGCGCTTTTTCTCTTGCAAATGGCAGACGAAAAAGTACCAAGAAAATATCTCTGAGCTTCACTATTTCACCCTCGAAGATATATATGCGCCAAATGAGGCAACCCGTAGATGAATGTTCTGCTCTTTAAAACCCCAATATACACACGTGTATTTGTACAACATTAAGGTTATAAGGATGAATGTATATGCAGCCTTATAATCTTAAATGTAGATCATCAAAATTCTATTTATAATGTATAAGGCATACTAATAATGTATAAGTCATACATTCGAAATTTCAGTTCTTTCTTTCTCTACATTTCGTATGTGAGAATGTAAAAATAAAAACTAATTAAAGTCCATTCAATAATTCCTTCGGCCTTTCTAGAATAGTTTTCCCAATTTTCATTCCGCTGAAAGCAACCATTTCTTGGCGGAAGATTTAAGAGGAAGACGAAATCATTTACTTGCTTTAAGCAATCAGGCAATAACCACATACCCTTGATTGCGTAAATGGTTCAGAGGACATTTCTTCGTGCTCTGCTGACAGTTCTCGTAAATTACCCATCTAATTCAGTGATCGTAAAGCAGAGGCTGTAATTTTTAGGTTAGCTTTTGGGATATTCTTAGTCATCTGAACTGTAGTTCAGAGAAAATTGCGTTGCTAGGCACAATGTTCTTATCTGAATTAGTATTAACATGAGACTAATAAAAACATCTAAAACTTTCAGATGTTAGTGTGTTATACAGACTGTAAATTCTACTAAGTAATATAGAAAATGATTCAATAATGGCGCACAAATTTTCAATCATTTAATTTGAAATATTTAAATTAGTGTTTACTAAAAATCTCTTCTATTTAATTCAAAATGGAGTAATTATTTTTGAATTTTTTTCTCCATTTGATGATGAATAATCGAATTATTTATAGAAAAAGTAATTTTTTTATTTACAGAAAAAAATGATATAATTATTACACAAAAAATATTATATATATAATATAAAAAATATACAAAAATATTAGAAAATGGTTGAATTATTAAAAAGTAAACTATTTTGTCCAATCAAGAGTAGATGGTAAAACTTTTGCTCAGAAAAATAAAAGCCTGTTTGATGAAAGAAATTGGGAGTATGTTTTTCGAAAACAGTTTAATGAGAAGTAACAAATTTCGACTCCATAAAAATATACGTTAAAAAGAAATATTACTATATAAATTGTGGGTTTTGTTTGAGTATCTGTAAGAAATATTATTTACACTTAAACAGAAAATTCTAGATACAGCTGTATCTTTAATTTCTTTAAAAGTTGCAGAATTTTTCTTTCAATTTAAGAGAACCTTTTAAGAGCATATTTATCAAAAATAATTTCAATGAAATATAATATTAATATGATTAAAAGGAAAAAGTCCACTAACTTACATTTATTTATATTTGAATAATTGCTAAAAATTAACATAACGATTAAAATAATCGTTTTTTAACTTCATAGAAAATCAATTATGGAAGCAACGAAAATAAAATATTTCACTAATAATGACAGTTTTCATTTACATGGTTACAAGAATAAAGTTTCCTACCACATATAATGGATAATGTTAAGTTGCGGTAATTGTCCGTTGGATCTAAGGTAAAAGAAATCTAAAGCGTTTCGTAATGGAAATGTCTATGTATTCTAAAAGAAAGAAACGTACAAAAAGCAAAATACAGGAAATGTGTACATAAAGTCGCGCTTTAGAAATAGGAAAATCGCAAGCAAATTTGATTAGCTGTCAATAATGATCTATTTTCCACTATTTACGATTATCGAAAAAAATTTCAAAATTACTACTTCACAATATAAAATATATATGAGAATGAACATCAAGTATATCTCCAGATAAACATACTGTACAGGCAAGGTAATTTTTATGCTAAAGAATGCCCATGAATCATAGATAAATAATAAATGATAGTCAATCCTCCATTCCTTGTCATTTCAGAAAGCAATTTCATAAGCACTTACAAATTCCAAATGAATAAAAACCAGTACAGCCTGCCTCAGTGATGACATCTATGCTAGTTTTGTAGATGCTGTTATTATTGAAAGGTAGGATTTCTAGATATTTTAAAACGAAATTATCTTTAGTTGCGTTGAGATTAAAGTGACTGTTTAATAGTTAGCTGATTTGTTGCTTGCATGTTATTGATTTCTGTAAGTACTATTTTGTGTAATCTTCAATAACGTTTTTTTACTTCTGTGTTCCATGATTTTTTCATAATAAAGTGCTAAAATCCTTTGCAGAGCATATCGGACTATTCAGTGTTATCCCGCCGAATGGATTGTGTTTTATAACACTAAGTTGGTATAAAAGTGATAAAAAATTAAGACCTCCATTCGTTACTTAAACAAGCTTTTATTTATGGAAATCATTACAAGTTATGAAATCATAAAAAGTTATTAGAAATTATGAAAGAAATTGTGAATTTCATCACATAAAAGTTTTTAGAGAAAAGCAGTGTATGAATACAATATTTTTTAGAGAATAGCAGATTTTTACATATAATAATCAATTATGGTATGGTATATAATAATTTTTAATGCCTTTGATGCTTTTCTCACAATTTTAACTTCTCAAATTCATAGGTACTTTGAATCATTTTTAAAAGAATTAGTTTCCGAATGGAATTATGAATGTCGTTTTCGATACCAGTGCATAATTAAGAAAGCGCATGTATTTTAAAGTACCTATGAATTTGATTATAGGTATTATATGATAATCAAATTCATAGATTATCATATAATACTTATACCTATAATACCTTATGAATTTGATTATAGGTATTATTATATATACAATATATATCTGTATTATTATCTTGTTTGAGTTGAAGGACAGTAAAAGATAATGAATCAATTACTAAAAACTGTATAAAAAGCGCAGAAAACTAAAGACGGTCTTATCCTATAAAAGTCTAGACATAGTCTGGCTCTAAATTTAAAAAGAAATATCTTTAACAATTGCTTCTTTTATTAAATCATTTTTTTTTTCAAAGACCATTATATTAACAATTCTTATAATTAATATTGTGTGTTTTTATCTTCTTTGATAGTTTCAGAATAATTGTTCAGATTGTTCCAGATTACTTTGTGAAGTTTTTACAATTAAAATTTTGAGAAGTAAAGATATTTTAAAGGAAGCTTTTATTAAAATGTTCCATTTTATTTAATATGGAGAAGAAATATCTGAAATACATTTCTTAGACTCTAAAGGCTATATTTGAAGAAAGTTTATAAAATATTGCTAAAAAGGTTCAAAGGGACAATTATGAAAATATTGCAAAAATGATTTGCCTATGGAAGGACAGAATGATATTAAATATGAAATACATTAAAATAAGTGTTTGGAACATTCTCTATCAAACAATTTAAAGTTCAAAATAAAAAAAAATTATCATAAAAATTAGGAATTTTAATAAATAATGTTCAAGGGAATATTTACTAAATCATATTAAAAATCATAGCATAACATGGCAAGAAAGTCACAGTCGTGCCATAAATAACAGTAAAGAAAGCAACTGGCCACAGAAAGTCATAAACAATGCTGATAAGTCTCGCAAGCACATTTTTTAGGAAATTAAAATAGAATTTAAACCAAGTGTATGTGTGTTTTGGCTGATATATTTAAAGATGAACAAAAATGTATTTTTAGGCTACCAAAACGGTGAAGATCACTAGTTATAAATTTAATCGACAATGATATGATTTGTTTGGTCAGACTTGAAATTTCGCAGCATAAAAATAAGTTATAAGAGCTATCATCAAATATAAGATCTCCAACTTAGACTGGATTATATATTTGATCTGACTGCAGTTTTCACAAGATTATATATTATATATATATATATATATATATATATATATATATATATAATCGAAGGAATGATATGGCTTTACCAGGATGATCCTTAAGCCTTGGATTGCCTTACTTCTAATGCGGATCTTAATGCCAAGGAGAACGTGTGAAGAAAGTTAGGGCTAAACTTGTATAAGAATAAATGACAATACGTTTCGTTCAAGATGTTAAAACAGAGATTAATCGGAAATGGCATGAAATATTTGGTCGCCAATTGCTGTTGACGTCTTGGCATGTTGGAAAAGTATATGATGCCAAAGATTATTATTTTTTATTCATACTAAATGAAGAATGCCGGGAATAAGAATGTATGCATGATATTTTAAGTGATTGAAGGCTCAAGACAGAAAGTTAACTACAAATAATATCTTTTCAATAAAAAATAATGCCAAATGGAATAGTTTGTAATTTTTTTATATATTTATTAATTAAAGGCATGAACTATCCTTAGGATTTATTTCAAAATTATTAATTTTTATGAAAGATTAGGTATTTTAAATAATGAAAATAATATTGATACGTTTTAAGATATTCTATTGATACGTTTTGAATATTGATACGTTTTTAAGTATTAACATTTGTAAATGTTTCTAGAAAATTTATAATCGTATCCAAAAAGCATGCCATCTCTGACAATGGTAGTGAATATTTGTGATTTATTGAAATTTATAATACATTTTTCTCCTTTATTTAAATAAAGTTGTCATTTTCTATAATGTTTATAATAATATGTTATTGAAAGGAATGACACGTTTATATTTTTAATTTATGTATAAATAATATTTTCTACCGTGTGTTTAATTATTCGTAGTAAGCCTTTAATTCTTACTACTTTTGTTATGGGGTTTTTAGCATGGGTTTGTATTTTTGGATCAAAATATATAAATACAGCAATTCTTTGTACATTACAAAAATACAAAAGAGAAAGTGTAAGGTATGTAACAAATTCTTTGTGCATTCTAGATACCATTTTGCTTTATCTATTTAATAAACTATCTGTAGCTTTGTAAAAATAATGCGCCATTGGCTCCACGGGCCTACTGAATGGATAGTAAATCACTGATGTAGATTCTTTTTAAGAATTCCAGCGTTTCTCTTCTTATATCAAGGTCAACACGTGTGAGAATTACTGTCAAAATTCGGCATGTGTCAGATTTATGAGAATATCATGGTATAATTGACCATGTTAAATGATTTTTTCCTTTGTATGCCCTTTTTACTCTCTTTGTTTTTGTAACCTTCGTCTGTTTTTGTGCCCACGCTGCTCGTACATAATTCGTGCTCTCGTGATGGAATAAAACGAAATTAAAAATTCAAATACTCTTCTTTCTGATTTCGGCCACGACTCACTTTTGCTACAAATACCAAATTAATATATGATGCCATTATGCACTGAAGTGACAAAAGTCAAGGGATGACTGTTAATATCGTGCCGGTCCTCCTTTTGCCGACATATTTCGCTGCACATTCCTATAGGACACATCCCACATTGATTTCTGCAGTTATTTGACGAAGTGTTGCGTGTCTATTAACATTGACCATTATACACAGACGTCGGCGGTCTCGGTCGTTAAGTGCAGGTGGTCGCCCACTGCGCTGTCCATGATGGGATGGGATGCCTGAAATTTCATACTCTCGACACACTCTTGATACTGTGGATCTCGAATTGTTGAATTCACTAACGATATCCGCAATGGAATGACCCATGCGTCTAGCTCAAATTAACATTCCACGTTCAAAGTCTGTTAATTCACGTCGTGCCGCCATAAATCACGAAAAACCTGTTCACATGAATAACTTGAACACAAATGACAGCTCTGTAAAACGAACTGCGCATTTATACTTTTTCGCTGCGATACTACTGCCATCTGTATATTTGCATATTGCTATCCCATGACTTTTGTCACTTCAGTGTATATATAAGAAAATTCAATAATAGAAAATAACAGTTTAAATGGCGGATTTTTAAATTCAATTAAAGTAATTCTAAAATGCTGAACTATTTTTAAGTCATAAAAACAAAGCTAAGCACAATTCATAATTTGTTTAACCAAAAGAAATAATAAACAGGTAAAGAAGTAAACAGACGATCAGATACAAAGTAACCATTTCAGGTCAAGTGTGGCGAATGTCAACAGTTCCATTCCCAAGATAGAGAGTTCCACGAACAACAGTCATTCACGAACGGAAGGAAGAATACGATGCACCATTTCGAAGTCCGCTGAATTAGGACCCACTCTATTAAGTGGGCCGTTAGGCTGGAAGAGGGGACATTTCTCGCCAAATAGCTCCGACCGTCAAATGTGGAGAGATGAAACACGTATGTGGATTCTTGCTTAGGCTAGCTTAATGACCCACAGATCTAGAAACCTATTATGACACTCACACGAGATTCATATGCAAACCGAGATTCCTCCAAAGAGTTTTAAATCTAGAGGCGCCATGTTTATGAACTGTTTTAGATGTTTAATGGTAGCGTTCCTTTCCGTTTCCTTGTTTTGAAACGATAAAACTTAACTGAATGAGTAACACGGGAAATCAATTTGGGGGACATAAAAGGTATCATGATACTTTCAATCTTTTTTCTATGATGTTTGTGCCTTAAAATATTTTAACCCTTCGCACTCCGATTAGGCCACTGAGGTACAATTCAAGACGATGCATCTTTTTGACTTTTTATTTATTCATTTTTTAAATTTAATTGTTAAAAACGCCCACATAATGGTTAAGAGATGTAGATTATTTTTTCAAAGAAATTCGACTTAAAAGAATTATGTATATTTATTTTTCATAGCAATAAACAAATATTTGTATTAGGTGAATAATTTTGCATCTAATTATTTTTGGACTGCAAGGATTAATTCTAAGACTTCAAATTAATATGTTAACTTTTTACAATTTTTTTGATATTGCTTCTAAAAATTTGATGCCAAATTTCTCCCTTGATCTTTTTTTATATAAGCAAATCAATTAACCCGTGGTTGTAAAGAAGGTTGAAATAATCATACGGACTAAAGTGATAAGTGCATGAAGAGGTATGTTATTAATGTTAGAGTAATTGTTTTGTTTTTTTCACAGCATCCATAGAAAATGTAAAATACAGACTTCAAATATTTTCCCCAGAGATTAGAAATTGATGTATGAAATCTTAATTAAATATGATGTACACGTAATAGTTAAAACATTTGAATTTCATTTTTTAAAAAACAAAATACAGTTACAATTTTGATTTTTTTATATAGCAATAAAAGAATGAGCAAAATCTTATTTTCCTATTTTACAGTCGTTTATATTTTTAATATATACTTTTGATATATCTCATTGAAATGAAAACAATTATAGAAATCTCTCTGGAGATTTACTGCATAATGCAGATCAATAATGAAAATCCACTTTTGATTACATAAAAAAAAGTCGAAACACAGATAACAAATTATAGCTTCCTTGCATGCAAAAACAACATTGAGAGAAATAAACCATTCTCAAACGATTACATAACAACAACAGCATCAACATAATGCTCAAGGCATCTGCTATCAATTTGATAAAATTATATACAGAGAATAACGCCTTGTGTGAGTTCTTCGTCCCTTATAATCTCCAGAAATTGAAGGAATATTCTAACAAGAACCTCAGATTTGGCTTCTAATACAGAAAGTACTAAATTTTTGTATTACGAAAATTTGTGCTTTGCACCATCATATCTTCATTAAGTTTGATTCCTTGTTCAAGGTACAATGATCTGGAATCCATTTAATAACCATTAAAAATCATCTTAAATATTTCTTTAACCCCTTTACTAATAACACAGATACGAAATAATGTTTTGGAATCTTGTGATTATTTTTTCTTTAATTCATTATTCTAATGAAGGCTTAGTAAAATTTAATTGAAATTAACGGATTAAAAATGATTGAACTTAAAAACATTAAGGTACTTTTTAGAATTGTTACTAGATGGCGCCACGTCTGTGAAATCAAAATTATGTTTAATTAAAATCATTCATTGATATTGAAGAAATAGGAAAATGACAGCTCATCAAGAAAATGGCAAAAAAAGAGAAATAGATTATACAATTCTATGTGTTTTAATATTAAAGCTGTGCGAATATATAAAAACTTGTTAAACTCATAATGATTACTTACATTTATTTCACCGAAGACTTGCATGACAGGAACTACTGATCCATTTTTATATCTGAAATATGTCTCACTCAATGTTTCCCTCCCAACGGAAAGAGATTCCATCTGGCAATTTATATTCCTTTAAACACATTTCAGAATAAGTCACTTCAAGTCATAAAATATCTTCTTCCCATAAAATGTTGCGTTTAAACAATTTTGCAAATCCTTTTGATGTATGATTCGTGAATTCAGCCAAGAAACATGATCCCCGTGAGCAATATAAACGGAAGAATGGCGTATCATATTTTACCCTTCCATTCTTTTGTTTACGTTCTTGGTCCCTTTGTGTCTTTCCTAAAGATTTCTTTCCTCTTATTCTACGTATATTTCCTAAATTTAACCCTTTTTGTTTCTTGTTTACATTCTTGATCATTCTGTGACTTTCCTAAGCATCTTTTCCATCTTTTATGGCGCGCATTTTCCCCCAAAGATGCATTTTCCTAATGTTATTTCATCAGTCATTTAATTTGGCGAACCGATCACAGCAGCTATCTGTGGACATTTATTGTTTTTCCTGGTTATGGCAGTGGAAACCTTCGACCTGTTTCTTCTGGTTAGTGTAGTGGAAACACTGTTCTACATTTTATTGCTTCTGAATCCCTCTGTATTAAGGTTAGATTCATGTTTGGTATAGGAGTGGTCCAGATTTCGAAAGTTTCTTTGTTCTAATAAATTAGATTTGATTCAGAAAAAGAATAAATGGAATGGGATCGAATATTAACCAATAGTGATCATGATAATCTATGTGTTTGTTTTTATGATTTCTGCTTGTAATTTATATCCTTTGTTCAAATCAATAAAGGATCTGATTACAAGCAGACCAATGGCAAGCTGATTTGATATCATATAAACAGTATGAATTAGATTATGCCAATAAATTTTGAATTACAAAAATGACAATAAGTATGACAATTTAATTTATGATTGACGTTAGATTGATCCTTACTTAATAATCGCAACCCCAGGAAATTATAATTGTTTCAGAAGAAAAATAAAGGAAAATTTTTGAAGACCATTTATATTTTGTAATTACTTCCAAAATACACATTAGAGAAGATGGAAGGATTATTTAAAATTTTCTTCTTTATTCTTCTTCTGGATCAAATAACTTCCTACAAT
>JAOUZG010052167.1:46614-111493 GCA_026289955.1 Argiope argentata | reverse complement strand
AATAAAGAAGAAAATTTGAAGATTCTTTCTATTTTTACAACTTAAAATGCAATCCATATTATTATTTCCTTATGCTGTTAATCCTTTTACTTCTTATTTAACAATTCCTTCCTTTCTTAGACTCCCCTAAATCATTCCATCAAACATTTAGTTCGGCAAACCATTCAAAGCAGCTATTTTCGAATGCTTATTGTTCTACTTTAACATGACTATAGAATTTTTGAAAGTGTAGTAGAAATGCTGCTTTGTATTTGAATTTATTTGTATGAATGTTCGATTTATTAATGGTGAGCGATTAGTTCAGATTTAGAAATATTTGTTATAGGAACTTATAACGGATTCAGAAGAAAGAAAAAGTAGAAATTTATTTCTATCATTTACAACTTAAAATTTAATTCATAAGATTACTTGCTTGCTGTTTCCCCTTTTATATCTTTTTTAAGAATGTTTTTCTTATTTTATAACTGAACAAATTAAATATGCCAAAAATCTTATTTAAAACCAAAAATAAATATTAAGGCGAAATTCTTTTAAAATTATTTTTTCATATACTTAAATACCTAGAAATATCGAAATAAATAAACTCTGCATACTGAGAGCATATACAGAGATCATACATCCATTTATAAACTTGTTACGTCTCCAGCATAATCTTTCGCCCACTAATAATCTTATTTGCAACTGGTCTTTAATCCAATTCTTGTCACATTCATTTCAAATCGACAACCGATGAAGTAACATCCGTTTACAATCCTGTCCATAACGGTTCCTTGCTGAGCTCGATAAGCTTACGCTTGCCAACATTTATTTGAACGTCCTGCATTTCGATTAGCTGAGTGGAGAATGTGATATCTAAACACAGGACTCGCTCCTTCTGACAAGAATATCCATCGAAGCCGAAGCTTTGTCTCAGCGTGTCAAAGTGATTAATGATTTTCAGATATGATTAGCGTAAATTAAGTTTTGGAACTTCGATCTAGAACTATTTGGTACCAAATTTAGAAATTGGATATAGACATAAATAAATCTTCGAGGTACACGAAAACATTTTATTAATATAATATATAATTAAAATATTTTATAAAATATTATTAAAAATATTAGATAAAGAAAATATTTTATATAATAATTTAAGAATAAAAATTGTGATTTATTTATAGGGTTAGGACAATTTATAAATAATGTAGGAAAATTTATAAAACTAAAATGAAAATATGAAAAATAAAATAAGAAAATATATAAAAACTAAAATGGGACCTTTTTACCGAATAATATGTAGTTCTAAAAGATTTATTATCATGCCAGAACATGATGTTGTTTTGGGGATGAGTTTTTGGCGTCAACAAAAATCCGTAAGTGAAAAATAAAGTTGTTAATCCAAAGGCGAAAAGTAATCAACAACAAAAATCCATAGGCGAGAAATAAAAGATTTATTATATGCACGAGCATCTAAAAAAATCAGCTTTTAATAACGCGCTGGCATGCATTTACAAAACCTCTGATTAAAAAAAAAAGTTAACGACTACAGCAAATAAATCCTAGAAAAATGTCATTTTGAGCACGTGATTATATGAAAGTAAATGAATAGGAAATGTGATATTTTTTTAAACAATGAATGCGAGACAAAGTTTTTTTAATCGTTTGCAATACCAAAGTGACTCATTCAATGGAACAATTCAAATTAAAAATATCATTTAACTTGCACGAGTACGTGGTGCTTGGCCGTTCAAGAAATTGTGTTCTGACATGATACATGAAAATATGCATAGCAGAATCCGTTTTAATCTTTTATAAATTTATTTTACTAAAACAGACCTTGTCTGTTATTATTTATTTTGTTAGATATAAGAATGATAAAAATGAAATTTCATGATCTTTTTAAAAGTTTAGACTGTAAGTAAAAAAATATTTTATAGATACATAAATCTTTTCCATATGCCTTGCAACAGCAGTCATTCTGAAGCTAAATGAGATATATTTATTGCAATAACTATACAACACTCATAAAATATGATGAATGGAAGACATTTGTTTGACATTTTTGAAGCATTTCCACTGCAATGTTGAATGTGTAGTTTTTTCATACAGATCTAGGAAAAAAAATTCCTGTAAGGGAAATAGGTTGAATATTTCGGGAGATTTATTTGTTCGAATTGTCAGAGTATTTACTATGGAAAATCTTTCTTTCCGGGAAATAGGGTGTTAGACATGGAGAGGAAAGAGGCAACATTACAGGAAAGAAGTCCCCGTCAACTTGACGGGCCCTGCTTTTCTTTGAGAACGAGAAACACAGTCTTCAAAGAAATAGAAGTTTCGTTCTATTTCGAAGTTTTTTTATCGTTTTTTTTCTTTGAGATGAATTAAATGAAAACGTTAAAGAAATGTATTCTATGTTTGAGTTTTTGGTGATATATTTTATACTCCATACTTGAAATACATAAACTCACATAAACACTTATGGATCGGATAATGGAAATACTTTCGCTTAATATAAATGGATATAATTGTCTTGTAAATAACGTCAAAAAGATAAAAATAAACATAATAAAGACATAAATTGGAAATTCAATTTGATTTGTGATAATTATCTTTTGGCAATTCTTTTCGCCACCGTCATATAGTGTAAAGCCGCCCTTTGGTAAGTATTTGATTGTTAAAAACTGTAAAGATCTGTAATTACACCAAAAATTACTTCATGAAATCTCATTTAATTGGGATATATTGCGTACTCCCTTGTTAACGTCTCATTTTCGTGTAATAGTAATGAACTCAATGGGTAAAAAATAAATTAAATATTAGTAAATGTTTATGGGCATTGGTATGAATTTGATGCAACATATATTCTATAAATTATTATAATATAAATAAAAGTTTTTGAAGTTATGTTTGTATATCCTCTTAACTCTCGCTCCCGTGATAATGCCGGGCTAGGATCTCGACCTCCATTTCTCGCGTCCGTGATAATGCCGGGTAGGGGTGTCCAATAGTAACGCGACAAAATGATTAAAACCACTTCATTTCTTTTGTTCGGAAATCATTTTATTTCTCATTTTATACACCAGATGGCATTTATAGTCTATTTTAAATGCAATTGCAGATTATTTTTAATCAGGTGGTATTGCCAATCGAGTATGGGTACTTGTGATTGCAATCTTAGCCCACAGCCCGCCCAGTTAAATCGTTACACGTGACCCAGTTGGTTTCTATTATGTGTTAAAATATATTTTTTAATATTGTGTTCATAATGGAGTGAAACGTTTGGTGTTCCAGAGGAGACGAAAACAATAAGAGAAGCAGAAAGGAGATTCGGTACAACTGCCCAGATTGCAACGTTGGCCTCTGCAACTCATGCTTTGAAATTTAATACACAAGAAAAATGAACTAATCTTTATTTATATTAGACGTATGATTAATAAAATTATCTCTTAATGTTTAAAAGACATATTTCTTAAATTTTGGCTGCTTGCTGGAAAACCAATATTCAGTCAAAATAAACCTAAATGTTGGCTTTTCAAAAAATTTAATTTTTTTAAAATTTTAATATAAAAAATATCGAATATTAAAAATTAAATTCATAATTTGCTCGTACAATTATTTTTATAAAACTATCTTAAATAAAAAATGGACACTTTTATGACCGTTTTCTTAAAAGTTATTCTATCGTTAAGGGAATATACAGGGTTAGCAAGAAATAAAATATCCATTTCAGAAAGCTCTAAAATGCGTTCCGCTATCACAAATGAGATAAAATTTGGGATTCAAATTATTGAGATGATGTGCTTTATATTTATTAATTTCAGAAATATTAGTTCAATAATTCAACAGTAGATGGCACTGTAACACAAACTGTCTTTTGTGCATCCATTGAAAGTGTGAAACATAATTTGTTTACAGCGCATGTCTACTATTTTTCTTTGGATAACAAGTAATATAAAATACAGTATTTAAAATCAATTCCTACTTAGGTGTACAAACAAAAATTTTATTCTAGTTACTTTTTATTAAGTAATTAATATTAATATAAATGTGACAGGATCGCAATATTAAGCGACAAAATAGAAAGCGAATTTCATGGCAATTTTCCATTCTCCTTTCCACATATGTGGTGTTCGAACTCACAGCCCAAAGGATGCGAATCCAATGCCCCACCAACCAGACTATCTCGGCCAAGCAATTACAACTACTATAAATAAGTGATTAAAAAATTATGATAGCTTTGAATTTTCAACGCCCATTGAGGATTCCAACCCAATTTGTGACAACGCAAAAGGCGTGATTTTTCAACTCTAGTTGGGGAACTCCATAGAGATTAGAAATTTCTAATTTTCTTTATTCTGTATTATTTTAATTCAAAAGTACTTCAAAATGAATCGGAAACATCGATTCAATAACAATGTTAAATTTTAAATGCATCAAACATTATGAAACTAAAATGAATCATTTAAAATAATTGGTCGAAACCTGCTAAGCCTAATCTCATTAGTGAGTAGGAAAAAAAACTGAATTCGTTACTTAGTTGGCGGTGGGGAAATGAAGATTTTTGGCGGGAAAGTTAGTTTTTAATTAATTAATAAAAACGTGGTGTATTAATAATTAAAAAAAAACGTCTTAACATGAATTATCATGCAATACAAGTTTAAAGAAATTGTCTTTAACTTGATTGGATGAATAAACAGTATTTTATTAACGATTAAAATTTGGGCAAGATATATCTATATATATAGGGAGAGTGTAAACTAATAGCAGGATTTGAAAACATATAAATACCTCTCTTTTATACATGTGTGTTTGTGATGGAATTTGACACACCTATTCTTCAAATAAAGAAGGTCAAGTCCATATGATAAATAAAATATATTTAGAAATTAAACTTTTTCTCCTTTCATCCATATTTTCCAAATTATGATTTTTAAAAACAACATTTTTTTACATAATCTTAAAACTGAATGAATTATGTTCCCAATTATGTGCAAAGAACTGTATTAACTTCAAATTCCATCCACTACAAGTTTTTTAAAAAATTTACTTGAACTAGATTGGATGAATAAAAAGTATTTTATTACCGATTGAAATTTTGAATTATTATTATTAATGTGTGTGTGTGTAAGAGTGTGAGTTAATAATAGGAATTGAATTAAAAGGCGGATTCTGCACAAAAATTAGTTTCTTCTCTGTTCGTCATGCTTACATTGCAAGAAGAAGTACTATTGATGAAATTGTTCTGCTAGAACCAACAAAATTCCATTGCAGATCCGAAGGGATTTCATAGTATGAAGCAGATACTTAGAGATCCAATGCCTCAAGATGACCTTAGGAAGATGATTCAGAAATTTCAAAAGACTGAGCAACTTGGCATTGTTCCAAGTAGAGGAAGGGGAAAAAAACTCCGAAAACAACCGTGCCATATTCAACAATATAAAATATCGTTCTCCATATTTAACATTTTTTCCCATACAAAATCAAGAATGAGCATCTGTTGCAGGACGGGGATTCAGAGGTCTATATAAACTTTTACACTTAAGTTTTTTCCTTCAATGGTGGTTCACCCAAGTTTCCCATGGAACGTTCAGTGGAAAGATGAGGGCCAGTTTTGCTTCAATGGGCGAGTTAACATTCACAACTGTCGCATTTTGGCAGAGGAAAATCCTGAAGAGTGATTCATATCAAATAACAACTCTTGCACCCTTAAAAAGTGACCATATGGTGGGGATTTAAGCTACTTTTATCAATGAACAGTATTTCTTTCATGAGGTAGTTTCAAATGAAACCAAAAACTGTTCCATGACAGGACAACAGTATTATAATATGCTAAGGGATTTTGTAGTCCCAAATCTTCTACAGCATACATGTTTTCATTTTCATGAAGGATGGTGCACCACATCATTTTGATCATTGTGTAAAGCGATTGTTAATACACCATTTCCGAGAAGCACGAGTTATTAGTCGTATTTCGCAATAGCATGGCCTCCTCCATCGCCGGACTACACCCCTTGCGACATTTGGTAGTGAGATTATTTAAAAGACAATTTTTACCATCAAAGGCCATCATCTCTACCAGATCTTAAGGACAACATTTAGCGCCATATTCTCAAAATTAAGTCAGAATCACTCTAGTTATTTATAGAAAAATGTGGTTCTCCGATTAGATCATATTGTCTAAAATGAAATAGGAAGTATTGAGGAATTTTAGTTTTACTTTATTTAACAATAATAAACCATATTAAATGGGTACAACACCACCTAACGGTAATTTTTTGTATTAATTTTTTATTTAATAATTATAAGGCATGTTAACTCAATAATCTATAGTTCAAGTTTTATCTCCTTTAGATCAAAAGAATGCATCTTAGAATTATCTGAAGTGGATAAATTATTTTTTTCTAATCGTGTATTTTTATGTGAATGCAAATTAAACAAAAAACACCTCCTTTTTAAATAAAAGGTTTAAAAGTATTTATTATTTAAGAGGGGAAAAAATATTGTTACCTTTTCTAAGTTCAAAGGTTAATTTTATATTTAATTAGCTAGAAATTTTTTATAATTGCACATTTCTCCAGTGTTATCTATGAGGAAAATATTTTGGGCGAAAAAAATATCATTAAATCATCTTAGAATTCAAACTTTTATTATTTTAATGATATCATCTTCATTTTGCATAAGATGTTTTTCCATTACTTTACTGTTTCTGAATTTAAACGTAAGATTTTATAAAAAGTATTTAACTTAAGTATTAAAATTCATTTGGAATTATTCTACTACTACTATATATTTTTTAAAATTTCTTTTCTATTTCAATGCATATTATTAAAAGGTTTTCATTTGTTTCAGAGTAGTGATATTATGATCCCTATAGCAGCTTTAAATCAGTCTTTCAAACAGGAGACAAGAAAAGTAAAACGTTTAACAAACTTTTTAAAAAGTAAAGCAAAACTCGTTTTTAACGAAGCAGATGTTCGACAACAACAATGATATCAGTTTCACAGAATTTAATGAATATTTTGGCTTTTCTCCGAAAAGCAATTTTATTGTTAAAGAATTTATTGTTTCAATGATACCAACTTTTGTGCATTTTTTAAAATTATTTTTAATTTTTGGGAAATATATATGAGTTTGATTTTTTAAAAGGAAATAAATAAGCATTCTCTTGCTAGGTATCGTTAAAATGTTTAACTCTTCTTTTAACTTCAGTTTTCTGGTGCTTAAGTATTAACCCCCATTTAAGTGATTAATTGGTAAAAAAAATTTAGAAAAATCCTCACAGATCACAAGCTAATAGGTTTTTTTGCCACGGTGAACCTCGATGGTATGCAGTTTATAATACATAAAGTCTGATTTTCTTTATTTTACTGCTAAACACGTCGCTTTAATGCTCAAGACTAAAAATAAATATGTGAGCCCCTGGGAAGTTCACAGCCATAAAAAATATAATGCATTTTATACGGGGGTGGGGGTGAGATAACTAATTTATTAAATAGTTTGCAAAAAAAAACGAGGAAAGGGCTTTCACTGATTGTTTACCTGACTAGCATTAAGTCAAACTTTTAGAATCCATTCAATTGTTTTGATTTAACCTGTATTTAAAATAAAGGGTGTCTCAAAATTAACGCAAGATTTGAATTTGCAGTAACTTGTTGGCAACCCTAAAAATGAATATTATTATAGCTGAGAGTTTAGGGTTATTAAAAATGGAGCGTTACACGATACAACAACGTGTTTTCATTATGGAAGAATATTTAAAAAATAACGAAAACCTGGTGATCACATTTAAAAATATTGAAAATTGGCCGCCTAGGTTGGGTGATTCAACACCGTTGGATTTCATCTTATGGGCGTATTTTTAGTCAAAGATGGCAGCAGGCTCACAAGCACACATGTAAAGAGGAAATTTAATGTTTCATCAAGGAAATTCAACCATACTCAAAGTGGTAATGAAAAATTCCGACAAAAGAGTGCATATGTGCCAGCAAAGCCATGGAGGCCATTTGCCTGATGTGTTATTCCATAAATAACCCTATCTTATGTATTTAATGATTCAATAAAAAATTAACAATCTTAAAATTACAAACTATGTTTTCTATTAAATTCAAATCTTGCGTTAATTTTGGAACACCCTTTATTTATACAGCAAGAGAAATATGTTAAAAATATAGATTCCATTTATGATAATGCTTAAAATTCCCTTTGATTCTCACATGTTAAACATAAAATCCTTTTATCAATTTATTTATGTTCCAAATCCATTGTATCTGATAAAGGGAAAAGAAACAAGATGATAATATAGCTTGAACATAAGACAATGGGACAATTAGATGTTGGATGAAATAGTCTGCTGTATTTTCTTGTGTTCATGCTATCAGTTTGCATGAAATCACTGAATATAGATAAATTCTGTCGGCTAAATATTTTTTTAATTTAGTACAAATGTGTTATTCAATTCTTAATATTAGTTCACAATATCCATAAGTATCAAAATTTCCATCGTTAATAAAATACTTTTTATTCATCCACTCAAGTTCAAATACATTTCTTTACACTTGTAGTGGTTGACATTTAATGTTACTACAGTTTTTTCAAATATTAATTCATTCATAAAATTTAATTGATTCTTAATACTTTGAACAGAGTTTCGGCATTTTGTAATGAAAATTGAAATCAGCATGAACAGACTCAAACGATGAAATTCACGGAATTTAGTATTTTTCACGTGAAGGTGAAGAATGCGAGCTCTATTCTTGCGAAAATCAATAATCTTTTTATAAATTATTTATATTAACTCTTTGCTGACCGGTGACGAGTTAACTCGTCTTTTCATGTCCAAATGTTGTTGACCGGTGACGAGTTAACTCGTCATTGCACTTGCATTATCTGTTTCAATTTATAACACCGAGGGCGATATAGAACATTGCAAAAACTTGGCGTATCGTGTTTAGTCTTGTCCGCTCTATAACAGAAAAATTACTTTTCCTAGTATTTACATTTTTATTAGAATTTTAGTAAAATTCCAAAAATTTCAACCATGACGGAACGTATCGGCGAAGAACTTTTTGATGTAAAAATATGTCCAAAGTTTAATTTCATTTCATTCAGTATAAATAAAATTCATTGGAGTTTTTTTAGAACGTTTTACTTCATATTCAATTACAAAAAAGTAGCCGGTGACATGACATAGTTTCTGTGTAAAATTGCCTGTCACCAAAGTGTTAATTGTAATTATTTAACAAAAAGTAACTAATATAAAAACTTTCTTTGTTTACCTCAATAGGAATCAATTTTAATTTTCTATAACTTGTTTTTTTTAAATTTATATCATGTTTCATCTTTTAATAATAAATTTCCACTTATTATAAAACCATTATATTTGTAGTATATCTGCCTGTAGACTAGCATGTCCATATTTAAGACAACAAACAGGATTTATGCTTACAAAATTCAGACAAGATTTTGCCAAGTTATATCAATGTAACAAATACCTTCCATCAAATTTCATCCATTTAGTTCATATTATTCATTTTTATATTTACTAAAACAATGTTTTATGTTCACGTTTATAACATGAACATAATTGAACAATTTTTTTCCTGGAATCCTAAAAAGTCAAAAATATACAAAATATTCAAAATTTCTGAGTTATATCATTTTTTTTAATATTTATATGTTCATAACTATCTTGTAAAAAAGAAAGGAACTTTCAAATATATACTTTTGTAATGAAAACATAAATAAACAAATATTTCTTCAGATTTATACTCGAACTGTTAAAATATCATTAAAATGTAGAGACTATTCAAAATTCCTGAGTCTTACGGGGATTATTTTTTACATTTTTGTTTCCATAACTAGCTTATTGAAAAAAAAAAAGAAAATAGCATTCAAATACAGAAATCACATTGAAAACAAATATTTCTTCAGATTTATGCTTTAACTGTAAAATATCATCGAAGCTTTAAAATAAGAACGTGCATTTTGCTTGAAACTGGAAAGAAAAAGGAACAAAACGTAAAAATTCCTCTTTTCATGCATTTGAAATGTATAAAATAAAAATAATTACTGTCTTAAGATACATTTTCTCCATTTTAATTATTTTCACACTATGCAAATATTACTGATACTTTCCTCGGAATATTTGAAAAACCAGGAAAAAAAGACAAGAAAAAAGGACTAAAAGCTGTTCATTTAAATCTTTAATGGAAACGGACAATTAAAAATGCATGTAAGAGGAAGAAAGGTAAAGAAGAAAAGAATTAACTGAAGAAGTTTTTCCGGTAAATTAATGATGATACAATTAATGACAAGGTTATTTTTTTCTACTTTTTTATTCTTTTCAAATGCTACAAATGCTGAAAAAGAAATATTTCAGTGGAGTCAAAAATAAATTATCAGACTTCTTCAATATTCTTGCTGTTTTTATTTCAAATTCTTTGATATATATATATTTATTCTTCTTTTAAGGTATTACTGATAAATACGTTTCCATTTAATGATCAATTACAATATTGTTTGAAAAACTAAATAAATTGAGCGAAATTTGCTTTTGAATTTCGATATGTATTAAAAAAAATTACTTTTTATTAATTTAGCATTTTTTATACTCAATTAATAGCAAAATATAGTTTTATTCCTTTACATTAATTTAAGTGCTAAATTATAATATACATTGGTTTTTAACAATTGTTATTTTAAAAGTAAAATAAGTTCAGAAAATATTATTTGATATCCATTATTAGACACAATTATATATTTAATTAAATAATATTGGACATAATAAATAAGTATATACTGAACATATATACAAATTGTAACTGAGTAAATAATTCTGGAAAACAGAAATTCTGACAGAGAAACAGCTTAAGAAGAGCCGAGTTTATTACCTGAAAAGAGATTAATGCATCGATCACTCTTTACATTCCATTTCCTATTTAATATTGATTGTCAATTTTTCCCCGTGATATTCCTTAAATTTAAGCATTTTATGTTTTCTTAACACGTGTGGGCTTTGAAAATCTTTCCCTTTCTTTTACTTCTTTTTAACGTTTTATTTTTTTATATATCGTTTATATATCTGTGACAAAGATACAAAGATATCTCAAAAACTCTTTGGGCTAGACAGTTGAAATATTATTACACAAAATTTAAAGATTCCTATTAAATTTTGATCAAACACTTTTTAACGAAGTATGTTTGTCTAGCTGTTTAAAAGAAGTTAACACGATGGTGAGGAGTCATATCTAGACTTCCCAACCCATGCATTTAATCGAAGGCACATGCATTTAAATCATAAGGGCTAAATGAAAGGACCGCCGTCATTCAGTCCACACTCTTCGACATGCTGCGAAGGCATACGGATTAAAATCACAAAACTGAAAGACCGAACCATCACAACACCAACGCTGACGGGAACTGTGGTCGAATCCTAATGGCCATCACCGGGCACGATGCAACCCTCCCCGTAGGAAGAACGTCCCGTCAACGATGGGAGGAGTCTAACTCCCACATATTAGTGTATCCTCTAGGATGGCGAGATCCAACACCATGCCGGTACCACCTCAACCTCATTTCGAGGTGCCCCGGGAGGATACGATGATGATAAAAAGAACAGATCAAGATGAATAAAGCTCGATAAACAATTTAAAAGTCTGCTGCGTAAAAACGTATCAAATTATAAGACAGATCCAGCAATGACTATCAAACCTTAATTCATCAGGCCCTAATAAACCCCTAATTCAAAAACGCAGTGACTTAAATAACACTTGTCATGGGATTTGGAGACTACAGCTGTAGTTTTGTTTCAATCGGTTGTGAAAAATATGCATAAAACACATATTATACTTTTAGATACTATTAATACACGCCAGAGATTAATCGCCAAATAACTCGGCAAGGATAGTATGATAATTTTAGAAAAAAATGCTTAATTCCCACCAATAGTTAATGTTTCGCAATTAAAATACGCCAATGCCACGTAAAGCGTTTTCTGGCTTGACAAGTCTATTAGAGAGAATGCGAGAACGATTTGGGGATACCATTCCCAATAGTTATGCATTTTTCGGAAATAATAATTATATACAATATGCGTACTAATTAATACAATGCGTGCAATATACAATACAATAGACACAAATTTAATTTATTAATTCTATTAACGTATACAAGAAATAAAAATTAAAATAATCTCATCAAGTATGGTACAGTAGAATAATTAGGTATACTAAATTCATGCCAAAAGTTAATATTTCGTAACTATTCTACGCCAATGTCATGTTTGGCGTTTTTGGCACAAGTTCATAGGAGATTATGCGATAAAGATTGAGAAGACCTTTCCTATTGGTTTAAACAAATACTCGACTGATATTTTTTGCCTTATACTTTTTACATAATTTCCACATTCATTCATTATTGTTGATAAAATTATTGTTTATACAATATAATGTATCAATAATATTATTATCTTAAATGATAATTGAAATTTTTATTTAATAACTTTGCAGATAAAAGGTTAAAATTTAACGCCCTAAGATAAGAAAGAATTTAAGAATGTTTTGAAAGTCTTATGATAAAATATTCCTATGATCTAATGATATTTTGTTTCTATTACTTTATTGAATATAATAATTATCCTCTGGAAATATTTAATATTTCATTTTTTAACTGATAGAGGGTAATTAATTTTGCATTATATAAAATTTACATTTTTTTATTCGCTTACAGTTTTTTCGAATGATAGTATGATGGGATAATGATTAAAAAATATTAAAAGGGCCAAGGTATAGTAAAAATGTATATCCATGATTTCAAAATCTAGCTATATTCTCAAATTATAATTGATTAGATACGTCCGAAAGCAGAATGTAGGATTCAGTATACGGACAATTTGCCATTTACATCATTATTCTTATGTTTCTAAAATAAACGAGAATTTTTACTATCACATCGATCAGCTTCTCATCATCGTACTCGAGAATAATTTACCTCTTTATAGCTTCATTGGCTTGACATATCAATATCAACTTAGCTTGAAGTTTGTTTGTTTTTTTCAAAAAGAAAATTTTGCACGAAAAAAGGAATTAAAAAATAGCCACACACCTTATAAACCTCTCAGAAATAGCTATAACTTTTTAGTATATGAACTGTAACCATATGGATAGAAATTTTTATAAATTAGTTGCACACTATGCAGACTAAAAACGATTACAAATTGCCTTATTTATAGAAAACCGGTTAGGCACAGCATAGATAACAATAGATCATAAATATGGGAGCCTAACCAAATCTTCCAATAAATGTAAGCCTCTTGAGATAGCGGGAGTTTTAGTGGAGAGGTGTCTAATTTTTTTTTAAATTTATGGGTTCCGTTTATAAACTAAGATAAAAATAATGCAAATGAAGAAACTTCTTTAAAAATAAAAGAATTTATATAAAGTTAAAGGGAAAATTTACAAGGGGTAGTATTCACAGAGAAATATTAAATGAATTAAAATATGGGGGTATTAAAAAAACAGAAAATTAGATTATTCCATCTAGAAGAACGTTAGAAATGTAAAAAAATGCGTTATATGACTGAAACATCTTACCAAAAGTAAACAAGCGCGAAGCGTTTTTATCGTACGGTGGTTAGTAGGCATCCCTTTGAATATGAATTTTAACGGTGTTTCAAATACTCGATAGATGGCGTTGTTCTGGAATGCTGTATTAATTAAAATTATCATCCTCTGGGAAATGATCTAACCTTTTACAATTTTCTTTGAATTAAGTCTACAATCGGACAACAGAATTAAATGGTGGTAAAAGAAAAATGGTTCCGTGCGGTATCCTACATAAATAACAATCAGAGAATAAAGTTTACTAAAAAGCAACTATAGCAATTAGTTGCATTATATAAATATTCAGAGCTGTTAATAATATATTAAACTCGATTAAAGGTTGCTTTAAATTTATGATTAAGCAAGCAAGAAAAACCTTTACTACTAAGCCCGTTCAGAATAAAAATATTATATTTAAAAAAATTCTTGACATAATAAATAGTTTGTGCCTTTGCAATAACAAAAATTTCTCTGTACCAATTCAATAACAAATTAAAGTTCTAGAAACCACATTTAATATTATTCGTAAATTTTTCTTTACATTTAGCAGAAGCCTAGTATAAGAAATAACCTTGGCTGAATTTTTTTGATTACTTAAAAATTCTAAATGGCGCAAAGAAACTTTTAAGTTTCCTAATTTCTTAAAACGATAATCATCGAACTTTTTTTAAGGAAGTCATTAAACACGTGGAAACATTTAATGACTTGAAGCTGTAAAAAAATAAATACACAATTTGGAAACGTAAAGAAATTCCGTTTGGAGTAAACAAAACAATAATGAATAACGAAATGACACTTTTAAAGTCTCTTAAGAATAAAACTCAAGGATAAGTATTTTGAAACAGATAGTAACATTTATAATGTCTTTTTATGAATCATTTAATTAATTACACTTATTCATTCCACTAATTTATTTTATTTAAAAACCGGTCTGTGTAGACGGAAGAATTTTAAATTGTATCACACACTTACTTAGTAATTAATATAGAAATTAATAATGCAATGTACTATATTTTTTTAAAACAAATATCCCATGAATAAGTTTAGCAAAATGGGAGAATATGTGCATATGTAAATATTTTCTGTAACAAGTAATATAAAAAACTATTTTTAAAATGAATTACAATTTTCGATATTAGAAGAAAAAAATTAGGAAGTTACGAAAATTTTTATTTTAGTTACTTTTTATTAAATGATTACAATTTTTATTCTCGTATTCCGTTTTACAACTGAAAGAAGGGCGCAATAGCTTCTAAGGGCATGCACCCCTGAACATAACATCCGAATAACGAGCACCTTTGACTCAGTACCACGAGTGGTATAACTCCCGACATGGAGAACTTTGTGACCAGGTCCAAACTCGCAGATTAAGGAATGCGAATCCAACGCCTTACCAACCAGGCTATACCGACCTAACAACTACACTAGTGCACAAAATTGACATGGAAGGAATTTTCACACATTTCTTGGAATATATCGCACAAAACCTGGATAGTTGGTAGCCATATAATGGCACTACAAGGCGTCACTGAAATAAGTTTACGTATTTTTGTGGGCGTTTCTAAGCCAGCAGGAGGTATAAATGTCTGCAGCCAATCGCTCAACTCATTCTACTCTACAACAAAGAAAAGATTTGTATTATGTTTCTTGAATAGTCTTGTTGTTTTTCCGGTGAAATGAGTGAACATCGTTTAGACGAAGACATAAGGAGGAGAATTGTGGGTAGACTTGAGGCAGGGCATTCCCAATCTCAGGTTGCTAGGTAATCGGATGTGACTCCAAGTGCTGTTTCGAATTTGTGGAGTCAATTTAAAACCAATGGGACAGTATTCAGAAGACCAGGACAAGGTTGTTCGATAGCAACAAAGTCCAGTGAAGGCCAGTATTTGTTACTTACAGCCAAGCGCCAGAGGACGTCTACAGCGACACAACTGTCTAGAGACCTCTCTGCTGCCACAGGAACATTAGTTTCAAGGAAGAGAGTTGCCAGGAGGCTTGGGGACAGAGGGGTGTATGCCAGAAAGCATTCCACTCACTCCTTCCCACAAAAGAGAGCGTGTATATGGGTGCATATAGAATCAAAATTAGACACAGTACCAAAAGGCTAATTTTCTCTCCACAAATGATTCCAGATTGAGTCTAGAACCTGATTCTCGGCGAATATTCATGTGGAGTAGGCCTAAGACCCGATACCATTCCAATAACATCATGGAAAGGGACTATTATGCTGGTGGAGGGCTGATGGTTTACACAGAAATCATGCAAGATACCCGCACACGATTCCATGGTTTGACACTGGTTCCATTCATACCCAATGCAGGTGATTCTACAACCATACCACTTTTCAGGGGTGCTGTTGGCCCTGAATTCATTTTATTGCTCCAGAATGTCCGATCACATAGGGCTGTCCTGGTTGAGGAGTATCCAGAAAGCTAAGATATTCATCGAATGGATTAGCCAGCCAAATATTCTGACCTTAACCCTATTGAACATGCTTGGGATGCTCTTTGAATTGTTCTTGCAATATGCCAACCTCCACCCAGAACCATTTCGGATTTAAAAACTACTCTGGTGTAAGTGTGAATGTCTTCCACAAGCATTCTTTAACTCCCCTCTTAACAGCATGCATACTCACTGTCCCTGCTGTTTATTAAATGCAAATTTTTAATTATTATCAGAAATTTTTGTCTGTAGAGTGGCAACAAATATTCAAAGTTATAATGAGTACATAGTTAAGGATATATCGTTCGTTTAATTTTTATCGATATTTACTTTTCTACAAAGTAAAAAAAAAAAAGTTGATAATATCTTTCAGGCTTAAATTTTTTATGAAAGATATTTACTCCATTCTTTGGATTTGTTTGAACTTCTGAAGTACTATAAGTTTATGAATAACCAATCTGCTGCAAACACTTACTATTCTAATAATGACTCAAATGCTAATTTCTTAACCTTTAGAGAAAGATATACTCCTATTCGTAAAAATGTTTTTAATATACAGTGTGTTCATTAATTATTGTTGGGATTTTCGTACCTCATAACTTTCGATTACAACTCAAAGAATTTTATGTGACAACAATGCAATCTTAGTTCATTTGCAGTGTGGGTAATTATGAAGCCATAAATAAAAATGGCAACCGTGCAAGAAAAATCAATGTGTGTATTGTAATTTTTTGAAACTAAATCAGTCATAACAACTCAAAGTCACTTCAGGACCACGTACAAGAAAGGTCCTACTTCGGATAATTCTATCAGACGCTGGTTAACACGATTTCAGGAAACTGGTAGCGTTCTACACAGAAAGGGAGTGGGAAGACCGAGCACTTCGCAGGAAAATGTTGATCACATCAAGAAACGTTACCTCGTAATCCATGAAAATCAATGAGAGAATCAGCTGTGCAGTTTACAAATGACAATATGGAACGTTCGTCATAACCACCTTCAGCTGAATGCCTACAAAATGTAAATTGTGCAAGCTTTAATATAAACTTTTAATAAGCTTTTTGAACACTTTAATATCATTAATAAAAAATTTTGTGTTGTATTTTACGAATACGTAATCGGTTTTGCGAAATATTTTTTAATTCGAAAGTTATGAGGTATAGAAATCCCGATAATAATGAACACCCTGCATAATTACCTTCAATAATGCATGAATCAATAAGTGTAATACTGTAAAATTAATTTGACTTTATAATCACTCTATTCTATTAGTGATATTTAGTAAAATAGTCTTGATAAATTAATGCTTTATAAGCAATATTCAACTATTTTATAACCAAACTTAGAAATTTTTAAGTTTTTAATTTCTTTTTTTAGCTGTCTTAGAGACGCATCAGAATCTGAATCGCGTATCTCAATCTAGGTATAATTTAAATAATGAAACAAGTTTAAAAATGATATTCAGCTTTTCCTTAGTTTAATTATTCTTAGTTTTTAAATTTTAGAAACAACAAAAGCATATTTAAAAAAATCAAATCTACTTTATTATTGATAAGTTACAGAAAAGATAAAAATTAAAGAGACAACAGCTTTTCAAATAAAAGGGCTTGAAACTATAAACAAAACCTGCCCTTAATTTCTAAGGCTAATTCATCCGGAACATTTAATTACTACTTTATACGAATATGAGATGAAGCAAAGTATAAAGAACATCTTGGATAGAGCTCTGGCTCTATTAAACTTTCAAACAGACTACGCTTGAATAAACATCACATCTCCGACACACTGTTGACGAAATAATTAAATAGTTGGATAATTGGATGATCCGTAAGGAGAAAATGGTTTTGTTTTGAGCTTAAGCTGAGAAACTGGAGAATATTTCCCTTTGAATTCTTTTATTCGCCGAGAAAAGTTTGTGTTACAAAATAATGGAGGGGGGGGAGATAATTTTTACCTCTCAAGCAAATTGAGTAATTTTCGCCTTATACAAATAAGAAAAGTTCTCGGGTGTATTAAGACGAATATTACTAAATACACTAGACTCAGTTTATGTAACAGATTGGCTCTTTTGAAAGTTTAATGGAGAAAAATAAAATTTACTTTTAACATTTAATACATAATCGCCATTTTTGATGACACGTCATAGGCGTTCTTTAATGTGATCAAGAAACTTTAATGAACTATAGAGAATTATAACAAATAAAAGTGCTGTTTTAAATTATAATATTATTAGCTATTAGTTAACGTGAATAAAGAAGAGTCAAATTTAAATGGCGTATAAAGTTGACGAAATCGATCTAATTGTTGAAGCTGGGGGTCTGACTTGTTTTTGAATGCTTAAAATAAATTTCAAAAAAATTAATAGTGCAGTTTGATAAAACAGATTTGATTGCATAGTTAAACGTCAGGAATTTTCAAATCAAATAAAAATTGCCGAAACTGGTTCAGTGCTTCCGACTGGGGGTGTCTGTCAGTTTTATTCTTATCAAAAATTCCCATTCAAGTTTGTTTTGAGATTTTACTTGGAAATGGGAGGAAATAAGGGTTAATCCACAATTGTTGATGTATATAGAAATCACAAATTTTCATCTCATAAATTAAAAAAAAATCAGTGAAAAGCTGATTCCGATTTCTCAAAATTGCTGTTGTTGCTAATGCCACTTGGAGCCGGGATGGCCTGTTTGGTAGAACGTTGTATTAGTACTCCTTAGGTTCCGAGTTCGAAGCTCACCGGCCAAAGGATTCCCCGAGTGTGTGGCGATTGGCGATCGTTAAATCTGTTCGTGGTAGCAAAGTCTTCCATATCGAGAGTAATACCACTGGGGGTACTGGGTCAGAGGTGATAGTTCTCTATTCCAGGTCTAAATTATGATCGGAGATGAATGAATGAACACGCAGGAATGTAGTCCACCCTCTAAAAAGAGTTGGGACGTGTGGGTAGCTAAGTCATACTCTTGGCTCTAGATGGCGCTACGTGTGAAACAAAGAAACATTTCTTCGGCTTAAAATCTGCTAGATCGTAATCGGGGCTTGTTCACGGCAAGTGCCATTAGTCACAACACAACAACACTAATGCCACTTGCCATGAACAAGTTCGCTGACGTAGTTTGGGATTTTAAACCGAGGGTGCGTCTGTTGTTTCAAGTAGAGCCACCTAATGCCAAGAGTACGTCTTAGCTACACATTCATCAAATTCACTTGCTCAGCCACTTTTTACAGAGGGTAACATTCATACATTTCACAGATAGCACACAGAAGAACAACTCTGTCCCGATCAGAATACGAAATCAGACGTCTCTGTGCCAGGACACCGACTCAAAATTGTTTTACATTGATAATGTATAAGGAGTTTTCTTTCTTTGATTTTTTTCAAAAATTGGGAAAATATGTGCAAAAGACTATTAATGATATTATTTAAAGCTATAAATTTTCAAATTAAAGGGAGATTTTTTGAAATCAGAATAATGATTAAAGTTAGAAGACTTTTGCCAATTTTTTTTAGATATTTTTTACTTTTTATTATCGATACTTATTCTGACTGATTCAAATTGAATTTCAATTACTGTGGTGGCCAGTTTGTGTATTAGGATTATTTGCTGCCAAGCATTTCAGCTCAAATATTTTGTTGTAACAAAATATTTGATTGTAAACAACTATTCTCAATGTCTTCCTTAGTAAAATATTCTAAAATTTTTATAAATATAAAACTTATACGTCTTTGGAAACCTTCCACAGTTTTATATCATATTTCAAAAAAGAGTAGCAATGCTTAAAATATGAGAGCAGTTTAAAACTAATTCTAAATAAGAGACAGGAAAACAGGTATTAAACAGAATCTTTAGCTTTCAACAATTAAAGAAAATCGTGTGATTATATATTCATGAAACGAAGAAAACAATTGAATTTCACCTCGTAAATAAAATATATTCTTGTCAAGTAAGCTCAAAATATTTTTTTAATTGATAAAAAGTGGAAAATAATTAAAAAAGCAAATAAATTTGTATTATTTAAAAGATAATTTTTTTTATTATTAGATGACATGATATTTATTTTCGTTTTATAAAGTTTTCGAATTTGCGAGAATATATCAAACTTGCGCTAAGAGTGAAATAAACTATTAATTTAATTAATTTTCTTTAAAAAAATGGCTTCGTGGTGCAAATTTCCACTTTCAAAAGTATATATGTTCCAAATTCGTTAGTTCCAGATCAAACAATCTGGTTTGTTGATCGCCAATACAAACACATACAGGCACGCACAAATATAGATGCAGATATAGATATGTGCATACTTCCTCTTGCATTATTATCGGAAAACATTTGCGTTAGTTTCTTATGCTATGAATCGTGATTGTTAATTTGATAAAATTATTGGCTCATGAGCATAGATTGGTGCATCCACTCTTTTTTATTTATTTGAGAAATAGACCAATAAAATTCTTTAACAGTAATTTTAAACTTCTGAGAAAGTTTCAATTTCTTCAAGAATAACATAATCTTATCGATAATATGTCGTAATCTATTGATTGACAAATTTGTTGGCGGGATTAACCATGATAAGATCTTGACTCAAGGGCTTTTTGCCATTCCCAGAACCCCTTCAAAAGTTTTCTACCGTTAATGCGACACCTATAAAGTATTCCAGTCACTCGCTTATTGGTGGATTAACAGTCACGTGATCTGGATCATGTCTGCCCCAATGTAAGCCTGGCTTTTCTTCCAGATAGGATACTCAATCGTGCGTTAAAGATGGAAAAACGAGACTTAAATATCAAGTCGACCACAAATCTGAAACGAGATATAATAAATTACCTTTTAAACTGCTGTCTCAAATATTTTGAAATATTTCCTCAAATATGGCGTATCAAGTCAACTATGTTAGAATATATGAAGGTGAAATGAAGCAATAACAATCAGTGAAAAACCATAAAGCCCTCCTTAAACACCGTTCGATACTAGGTACGAGATTTATTTCATAGAAACACCCAAAATCTAATGTTTTGGAAGCAATTCTCTAGAGAAGCAGAAGGCAGAAATTCTCATTCCAACATTTTTTTTTCAACTAAAAACATAAAATTAGAATGCAAGAAGAATGGGATACGATAAATAACATGTGAAGTCAAATAAAATAGATGATCGCGTTTAGACTGGGAAAAATAAATTGCCATTTTTTTTAGTATATTCGAACAAATTAGAAACTTCAGAGGCCCAATTTAGAAAAAAATTGATTTGAAATATGAGATATGCGAGCAATAAATTTTAAAGAAACTATTCTACATAAAGACTTTCAAGCAAAATATTTTATAAAAGTGTTAAGTGTGAAATGTTGGAATGTCTTGTTCACATAGCTGCAACTAACAAAAAAGAATTATTCGTGGAAGCATCAAAGTTAAAAAATTAACCTACATTCTCCTTAATTAATTTATTAAAAACTTTTATTAAATTTTAATTGAAAACAAAACTTATTTCTGGTATATGGTGTTCCATAAAATAATTTATTTGAATATATATTATAAAAATTTCGTGAATCATTGCAAATCAGATCAATGCTAACATCTAATATTTTGCAAATAATTAGTAAATAGCTAATATTCTGAAAAAAAATTAGAGACCAATGTTTAAATTTTATATTATTTCTTTATTTTACTTTCTTCACTATTTTAAAATTAAAAAAATGTTTTAAGTGAAATTATGTCAGACAAACTTTGCAGAAATCGTAATAAAAACAAAACTATCAATTTAAAATAATTCATCACATTTTATACAATTAGCGAGAGCTGAAAATCAATTATACTTTGAAACGCTAACAGCTGTAAAATTAGTATCTGATCAATAGCAAATGTTATAGAAGAGGATGTATTCAATTGATAACAAATTTGGAGTGTAAATATCTATAAATAACCTGCGAATATTTTATCAACAACATGAATATTTTATTAACCACTGCGATTTCTAAAACAAATTTTCTATTTACGTAACCCTCATAACACATTTTCAATTAAACTATAGATTGGAAACTTTCAAATGTTATTAAAATACTTTGAGATATTGGATATTAGTATTTTCTTTCAACACATTATGATGTTTAGAAATGAACCACCATGATGTACACAACTTCTGCTTACTCAGAATCGACCATATTTATCCTCATTATGAGCAATACATTAAAATTAAAGGTTGGGATATAAATGTTTATCACTCGGTGCTATATCGGGTCTAGAAAGAAAGGAAGGAATTTTAAAAAATGCATATTTAAACAATCCATTCATACTCGAAGTATCATGAGTAATATACTCTCCATCATATTCCTAGAAATAAGCATCTCAAGATTAGGGGCATTTATTTGCTCATTTTGATTTTTATACCCATTTTTCTAGTTTAGTTTTGAGAATATAAATTAAGAATTTTGTATTCTGAACAATCAGCAGCAGAAAAAACTATAGTTTTTCTGAGGAAATGCCTCTATTGATTTATTGGGGTGTCTTCAGTTAATTTTAGTTTTTACCTTCCGTCATTTTAGACATATTTTACTGTCATTAAAAAACAGTTAAAAAATGCATAATTCTAGATTTCATCATAATTTTTGACATATATACGTTTGACTAATTCAATAACAAAATAGAAGATACAATCATGTAGTTCTGCTGTAAATCCCCAAAAAAGTATCTTTTTTCCCGTAGTATTTTTCAGATACTACGTATTATTATTTTTTTCCCGTAGTATTATTTTTCAGATACTACGTAGTATTATTTTTTCCCGTAGTATTATTTAAATTTATAATATCATGCTAATAAGAAATCTAATTCATTTGTCGTATAATTCATATTAATTTAAGGAGTGATATGAAAGTTTCATATTGTTCTGCAAGCTCAAAATTGTTAATGAAGTAAGAGCAATAAAATTAAAAAACTGCTTTATGACATCAAAATGCCAACTGAGAAACGCACTATAACGTGCATGTGAACAGGTAGCTCTGTGAATATTGGCACTTCTGGAGTGTCCCGTTTTTTATATTATCCCCTTTCAGTTCTTAAAGTCTTGTCCTCCACTTTTACTTCTTAAAACCTTTATTTAAATAGTCTTTAAAAGTCGTATTTGATACATAATATACTTCCCTTTTTAAAACCTTCAATTATTTCATTTAATTTATTTTCCTTTTTTAAATTCCTCAGGTTGGAATTTAAATGTTTAGTTATATTAATGTTTTATTTATTTATTTTTTTAAAAAAAAGAAATACTAAGACTATATTGGAACACACCTCGTAATTTTGAACCGAGATCAGATGACGAAGACGGCTCCTGAGCTGTCAACTGCTTTTCAATTTTTTCACACCACACTAGTGGGGGGGGGGGCGTTTTCCCCTGACGAATTTAATATGCACCAGACTCGCTTACTCTAAGGTTCGTCACGGAATGGGGTCCCGGACTAGAAAACTTCCGATTCTGAAGTCCAGATCTTCCAACCAGGCTATCACGGCCCTGAGGTTTCAGAAAGAAATAGATCAAAAACTAATTTTCATATCTAAGAAAAATGCATTTATTCTGATGAAAATTATACAGAAAAGTTGAACGCGCGCTATTTCAAATAACAGAAATATTAAATATATATTTCTCTCAAGAACAACGCATACTTTCTTGTTATATTTTGTACCAAATTATCAATACAGAATTGAATTAAAGGCCATTAATTGAAATTCGCACCAATATTTTAATACCCTCTCATCTTTTGGATGTACTATTGTGCTGTATTTCCTTCTTAGTTACTAATTCATAACCTTCCAAAGGACATAATCAGAAACATTTACAATCCTTCGCTGATTAAACAAGTCTTTGACAATTTCCAGCCGGAGGATGTTGAAATTTCCATAATATAACTAGGTGGTTTCGCTCCCATACAATTAACTCGCCATACATCGATCATTAAAGCACAGCATTTCAGTTGAGAAGATAATTAATACGACCGTAATAGTTATCTATTAAACATAGTTAAAATATGAAAGGGCACAAATAGTATTTTACTGTAATAGATAAACGGATGGGATCTATGGTATATTTTCAAACAGAATCTATGGTGAATGTAGAATTTTAGCTATATGAAGCTATTTATTATAAATGCATTACTCATCGAAAATGTCTGATAAGTTTGTTGAGTATATTTGATACCCTTTACAACCAGAATTTTTCCATTGTTTAAGAGCAAATTTTTATTTAAAAATTATCAGTTAACCCAGTATAAAAATATAAAATTCAACCTAGTGACTGAAATGATTTAATTTTTTTATTCAATATGAGCTAACATCTAAACCTAATAGCTGTTTAGCAATTATAGTAGTTTTAATTACTGATTTCTTATAAATTGTTTACCAATTATTTACCATGTACCGAATACGACATTTTACCAGTTTAAATTTATGAATATAATTTCAATCTTTCTGCATCTTTTTGTTTAAAATTTCCAGTTAATCTAGTATAAAAATAAAAAATTCAAACTAGTCACTGTAATGATTTATTTTTTTTTGTTCAATTTGAGCCAAAATCTAAACCTAATTGTTGTTTAGCATTTATTTGTATTACTGATTTCTTATAAATTGTTTATAGATTATTTACCATTTATTGACTATGACATTTTATTAGTCTAAATTTAAGAATGAAATTTCAATCTTTCTGCATCTTATAAACTATGTAACTTTTAAAAATTAATTTCTGGAGGATTCATAAATAAATATATACTAGGTTTTCCTGAAAGCAATTAAACAAAAAGTTTTTTAATTAAGTGTTTTCAAAAATTAATTTTTGGAGGATTAATTAATAAATATATATTAGGTTTTCCAGAAAGCAATTAAACAAAGAGACAACATTATTTCTTTTTATAGATAATCATATTTATTGTTTTTTGAAGACGTGATACAAACCAACCAATTTTTAACTCTTATTTCTAATATCACTTAAATTCAATGTTTCAAATACAGAAAGGTTTTCTTTTTTATTCAAAAGTAAAATATTTCTTGACCTTCAAAATCTTTAAAATAAGCCTTGTTCTTAAAGGTTTAATATACAAATGTAGTCTTTTATAATCTCATGGCAATTAAAAAAATATGCAAACTGATTTCTTATAAATTGTTTATCAATTATTTACTATTTATCGAAAATGTCATTTTACCAGTCTAGATTTAAGAGAAATTCACTGTAATGATTTGATATTTTTTATTCAATATGAGCTAAAATCTAAACCTAATTGTTGTTTAGCATTTAGGATAATTTTAATTGCTGATTTCTTATAAATTATTTATCAAATATTTTCTATTTCTCGAATATGATATTTTGCCAGTCTAGATTTAAGAATGGAATTTCAATCTTTCTGCATCTTATAACTATGTAACTTTTAAAATTTAATTTTTGGAGGATTAATATACAAAGATATATTAGGTTTTCCAGAAAGTAATTAAAAAAAGTGAAAACATTATTTCTTTTTATAGATAATCATATTTATTGTGTTTTTGAATACGTGATGCAAACCACTCAATTTTTTAACTCTCATTTCTAACATCCTTTAAATTCAATGTATCCAATACAGAAAGATTTGCTTTTTTATTAAAAAATAAAAGATTTCTTGCCCTTCAAAATAAGTCTTGTTCTTAAAGGTTTAATATAAATATATAGTCTTCTATTATCTCATGGCAATTAAACAAATGCGCAATCGTATTATATTTGAGTGACTTAAAAAACTCTCCCTATATCATAAAACCCACCTGGAAGAGCGTCTCTAACGAACAAAGCATGCACCACGGGTATTATGGAAATCTCAACAAAAAGAAGATGATGAAATTTTGCAATGATATTCATGGATTTCGAGCATCTGCAGCAGTTGATTTGAATGAGAGGTTAGGGCATTTAAAAATTTACATAGCTAAGATTATTCGATGAATGTATACTCGTACCATTTAAATAAAAAATGATTTAAATCATTAACATTAGTAAGATTAATTTCTCATTTTCGGTTATTTTGAAATCATGAAAATATTATATGAAATATGATATTTTCATGAAAATATGAATAATCATGAAAATATTATATGAAATATGATATTTTCATGATTGTAAAATGAAATATGATAAAATATTTGCAGTAATTAAAAAACCTAAAAAATGTCATTTTGAGTACGTGATTATATGAAATGAAATCAATAGGAAATGTGATATTTTTTTAAACAATCAATGCGAGACAAAGTTTTTTGGATCGTCTGTTTACTAAAGTGACTCCTTCAAATAAAAAATTAAAATTAATAAAAACACAATTTAAATGGAACGAGCACGTGGGGCTTGGCCGTTCAAGAAATTACATTCTGGCTTGATATATTGAAATATGCATAGCAGCTTTCATTTTAATCTTTTTTAAGTTTGAGTTACTAAATAAAAATTTTGAATTTAGTATTTTAGAATGTGATTTAGTTTAAATCTCTTCCTAAACGATTGTCTGTGATTCTGATATTTCAATTAATCCTTCTAATCTAATATATCAACGCATTTTTTTATTAAATTGTAATATCAAAAAGAAATCTATCCAACAATTGATCGATTAAACTGTTTGACAATCATTATCATAAAATACTTCAGACGAAAAGTGTGACGACGTCGAAGTTTGGAGATATTTAAATGCAGCATTACTGCAAATATTTAAAAGTATGCATTTATGTTTTGAAACATATTAAGGAACTTTTCAATTATAAGAGCTCAACGATGAAAGTGAAGGAAAGATAGAAAATAGATAACCAAATAAGTGAAACCCACGGTGGAGTTCTTGCAGACTAAATACCGCTGGGAAACATCAAAAATCGATCTCTACACATAGCTAAACATCATACCGGAAACGGAGAAGTGAACTTTTCCCACCCTTGAACGCTGCTGTATTGTTAAACTGTGTATCTGGTTATACAAAGTTGTTATTTCTAAATCAGCGATTCCCAACTTATAATTGCAGTAAATGTCTGAGCCACGGAATGGTCTTTTTATATTTGTTTTAATTGTGGTTTTACAGCCATTCGAAGATATAGAAAATAATAAATGGTTCAAAAATACTTTTGATATTTAGATGACTACATTTAAAAAGTGAAATATCATCAATGGCAGAACGATCGTCAGGTGTATTACAGGGGTTGGACAAAAATATGGGAACACCTAAAAAAACATAATATTATGCCTAATACCATGTAGGACAACCATTAGCATTCAAAACTGCTTGAATTCTGTTAGGTATTAATAAATACAGGTCCTGTATGGTTTTCAAGTGAATCTCATGCCATTCTTCCTGCAAAACAGTGGCAAGTTCAGTTAGAGATGATGGAGGGGGATAGCTATCACGCACATTTCTCTCTAAAGTAGACCACAAAGGCTCAATAATATTAAGATCTGGTGACTGTGGTGGCCAGGGGAGATGTGACAAATCCTCCTCATGCTCACAAAACCAGTCTTGGACGATGCGAGCGGTGTGAATAGGGGCTCTATCGTCTTGGTACACAGCATTACCATTGGGGAACAAATACTGTACCATGGGATGGACTTGATCGGCCGAAATGGTCACATAATCTTTACCAGTAATGCGGGCTAGCAAGGTAATCATGGAGCCCATGGAATACCGTGATATGGTTGCCCAAATCATGACAGAACCCCCGCCATGTTTTACTCTTGGCAGCAAGCAGTCTGAATCGTACGCTTGTGACGGCGTTTGCCAGACGTAAACCCGGCCAGAAGTTGGAAACAGCGTGAAACAAGATTCATCTAACCAAATGACTGTCTTCCATTGGTTTTATGGATTCGGCATTTGTTACAGGCATTTGCATTACTGATGAGGAGTTTTGGAATTGCAACTCGTCCTGCAATTCCCTGCTTATTGTTTTAACGTTGACAGGGTTTGTAAGACCGACATTAACTTCAGAAGTGATTTTTGAAGCTGTCGTCTTCTTATTTTTCGTCACAATCATCTTCAATGACCGTCTGTCACGATCACTCAACACACATTTTCGTCCACGTTGTGACTTAGCAGAGGATGTTTTCCCGCTGTTTTTGTATGCAGTAATAATCCTCGATACCGTGGTTCTTGAGACACCAAACACTTCGGCTACATTGGTTACGGAAGCACCTACCATTCGAGCTCCAGCAATTTGTCCACGTTCGAATTCACTTAGCTCAGACATAATGCACTAGCAACTACACAGAACACTAGTCTGACAACAACTGACACTTACATCGTTTTAAGGACATTGTACAGATGGCGTTAATGAGGAAATACAGCATCGCAACCTACAGGCTAATCTTGAATCCGCTATTACTTGTAGGCAAGCATTTCAGAAGGTGTTCCCATATTTTTCTCCAACCACTGTAGCTTATGGTTATATTTTTAAATCGTTTCATAGAACAACATCATTATTCTTATTTGATAAATGTGCAGCAATTTCTAACCATACATTAAAATATTTTATGAAGTTTTGGGACCATTTATCAGTGGTAATTCTCTCTGTAAACTTAACCCTTTGCAGTCTGAAAAATAATTAGATGCAAAATTATTCACCTAGTACAAAGATTTGTTTATTGCTATGAAAAATAAATATACATAGTTCTTTTAAGTCGAATTTCTTTGAAAAATTAATCTACATCTTTTAACCATTATGTAGACGTTTTGAACAATTAAATTTGAAAAATAAATAAATAAAATGTCAAATGATGCACCGTCTTGAATGGCGAGTCTGAGGCACCATCGGAGTGCAAAAGGTCAAGATTCGAAAATTCCAATTTTAAATGAGATATTGACCATCTCATGGAAACCAAACAATGCAAAAAATTCCACTGAGGTTCTTGATCATGTATTTTTGAATATTGTTAAATTTCTGCTAGCAGCTTTATAAACACTTTCACGTTTTTTGTGCACCAGGCAACGCTCGTGATATTTTAACAGCCTTATTTTAGTTATTTAGTAGTCCCACAGTAACAGATATTTATTGTTTATTAAAAGGTAAGTATTTGGTTTATCAATCTTCTTAATTTCACGATAATCTAATTTAATTTTATTTTTCTTGTTAACTTGCAGTCATATTGAAAATCATTCTTCAGCTTTCAGAAATACAAAAAATCAAGCGATTAAATATGTTATGAAAATATAAAGATGGTTGAATTTTTGAATTACGATGTCAAATTTATTTTTCAAAACATTTAAAGAAAAATACCGAAATTTTGCTAAATTTGCACTTATGTTAACCCTTGACGCTCCTAAAAATAATTCGATGCAAAATTATTCACCTAATACAAATATTTATTTATTGCTATGAAAAAAAATAGACATAATTCTTTTAAGTTGAATTTCTTTGAAGAATTAATCTACATCTCTTAATCATTATGTAGGCGTGAAAAATAAATAAAAAAAACGTCAAAATGATACACAATCTTGAATTGTGAGTCCGAGGAACCATCTGAGTGCAAAGGGTTAAATTTGTATAATCAAAACAACATTTTAAATTTCTTTAAAAAAAAAGGTGTAAAATTTGTTTTTATGCAATAATAATTAAGAAAATTATCGGGTACTAAGTCCAAGTTACAGATAAATTAATCACAATTCTAATTTAAAATTTTAAATCTTTTATTTCCTTAGTAATATGTGCCAAATTTGGTAGATGCAGACCTAATGATCTGCTCTATAGAGAGCCGACTAAAGCACACACGCATATTTATTATTAATTGAAATATGTGGTCGTATCTTTTAATTTACATATTAAGTTAATGGGACTTGATTTTAGTTAGTAGTTTCATTAGTTTTCATTTAGTAGTTTATTCATTTAGTTATAATTTTTGTATAAAAATTGGCCTATTTGGTTAAAAATGTTGCGAATTTCTGATCTAGTTAGGCATTTAAAAAATTCAAGCGTATGATTTACGGACAAACATAATCAATAAATATCGCTATAACAATCATAATATATTTATTTTCTGCTGTTGGAAAATCAAAGTAACTAACAAAAAAAAGACAATCTTTTTTATGTCTTTATCCGCCACAGGATATTTAAGCAAGCGAAATGAAAGTGACTATATCTGAGCATTCTATTGAGTCTAATAGCACAAAAGTGCTTAAAAGATCCAAACAATTCTCACATGTATCTCTTCCCCTTACACTTGTTAAAGCTTTAAACTGACTTAAGCTAAAGATTTTTTTTTCTTTTCATAATTTTTTTGGATCCCTGCCAAAAAAATAATCGACAGTAGTTTTGTGCCGTCGGAAATAACAGTAAAAAAGTAAGAAGTTTTTGCCGTCGACTTAACACAAAAAAAAGCCCGTGAAAAACACTTCGATCATACAAACGAAAAAATAAATCGATATTTTAAGAAAGCAACCTATTCCACTTTGAGAAGAAGAAAAAAATCCAATACATCTGTGTCAATTTCCCAATATTTAATAATGGATTTGAAATTTCTGTTTAAGATTTAAAAAATTACAAATGTTGCAAAATATATTATTAATGTAATTACTTAAATTTACCTTTATCGTACCATCTAGCTGCCCACTGTTCTTCAAATCCTATTAATAATATAAATACAAATTCGCTGACTTTGATAAATTATTTATTTCCGCACAAACATAATAATTATTTAAAACTGAACTTGAACGGTAAACATCGTACATTTTCATTAGTTAATGTAACTCACTAATTGATGAAATTAGTTCAGTTGCTAAAGTTAGGTGTTCTGGTAAAGCTTATTTTCCAATATTTCTCCAATTTTTTAGGCTGGTGAAGGAAAAAGAACTATTTATGACGCATCTAGATTATGTATTAAAGATGGTGTTATTGTTTCATGTTTCTTTATGCAAACCCTTAATGTGGACCAGTTTCGTCTGGACAAGTTGTAAGAATACAATCTTTCCTTGGTGCCCATTTGGTAAAAGTAAGTCAGAATGCTATCTGAAATGCCTTGGAGTTTGATTTGTCCAACAGAAGATGGACTTTTAATCTTTCATATGATCACTTGATTTGTGAAATGGCAGTAAAAGAATCTATCATCATACATGGAAGCTAACTCAGACTTCATCCTCATATGACACCTAAGCACTTAAAAAGGGATTTGGCAAAGCTAATATGCTAAACTTCCTTTTTAACCAAGAATAACTGATTAATTCCAGCCAAGAATAATTGATTGATAGCCATAAATAATTGATTGATTCTAACCATAAATAATTGACTGATTCAAACCATGAATAATTGACTGATTCTAACCATAAATAATTGATTGATTCAAAACATGAATAATTGATTATTTCTAACCATAAATAATCGATTGATTAATTTGATTCTATATTGTGTATAATTACCATGTGATGAGATTTCAATCTATGAGTTTTTAAGGTCAAGCAATGAACATTGTATTTAAAAGATGTGCCGATATTTGCTGGAATTTTACTTTCGAATGAAAGAATGTCTAGAATATTTGTATCAAGTTGCTCGATATATAATTAAATGGAAAAGTCAATTTTTTGCAATACATTAGTTAAATAAATAAGCCTTTTCAAGCCTAATTTTTAAAAAAATTAACAAATTCGAGAAAGGTAGCACAGATACTGTAACAGCATAATCACCAACTTCTTCTGCAACTGGTCCACTCAAACCCTCAAATATTATTTCATCAAACATTAACCACATCATGTAATAGGAACAATTATCTCTTATCTGTCTTATCTGACTAATCATTAGAAACAAATTTTGTATCAAATGCTTGACCCAAGTTCTGACATACAGTGTAGCGCTAGGCCTAAACTAGACAGATTTAGCTAGAAAATCCATCGAAATCGAATACCATCATACAAAACCCGCCATTGAATTCGCAACATAGTATAAGTTTGCATTATATATAAACATTAAAGCATCGCTTATATTTCGAATTTATACATTATATCCTGTTTCAATCATTACCGTTATAATGATTAAGTACTTCGTTTTAGGACGTCAATTTTCGGTTATATTGAGCTTCCGGTTTTCAAGGAGATTAAAATTTCATGAGAGAAGATATCATTTTCAAAGAGTATTTGAAATAGAATAACAATATCATGATTGTGAAATTATTTATAATTGAAGTAGTATTAAATGATAAATTATCTGGTAATGATTTAAAGGACAATATAGGGAAATGTGAGATAATTCCATTCAAATAGTTTTCAATAGAGAATGTTTTCAAATTGAGATGAAACTTACTCCATTAAATTTTATTTTACAAAATATTAATGTATATTTAATGAAGTTTTCCCCCCCTTATTTATCTCCTTGCGCCATGATCAATACTCATAAATAATTAGCACATCAAACACGAATTAAATTAATTAACGATTAAATTTTTAACAAGTGCATTTATAATAGCTACATGCACAATAGTCGTATACAACAAGAAATATATAATTAGTATTCAGTACAAGCAGCAATGGTATAACTTTTTCCCTTATGATAAAATTGAAATTATTAATTATTTTTAAATTAAATTTTTATATTCCGATATTTTAATACAAAAGTCTAAAAAATATTTAAATTGTCACTTTTAAGTGAGTTTTTGTTAATAACATTCAATTTATTATAATCAATATTTGTTATGTATCTTTTCATTAATATATTGTTTTAATTCAGTTTCTTGAAAGACGATAAATAATTTTTCAATATATTATATTAGCTGTTTTTAGGGACCAAATGATTCGTCTAAGTTATTGATTTATTAAATTTCAGGGAAATAGCTTAAATTTAGAAATCAAATTGTTAAAACAGAGTTAATTTAATCCTTTAAAAGTCTATTTTTCTATTCCTGCTATTAGTTTACCCTCTCCCTATATATATCTTGTTCAAATTTTCAATCGTTAATAAAATACTTTTTATCCATCCACTCAAGTTCAAATACATTTTTAAAAAAATTTTATTAAATGATACTTGATAGTAATACAGTATTTTTCAAATACTAATTCATTAATTAAATTTAATTAATTTTTAATAATTTAAATAGAGTTTTAAGTTTTTAATAAGGATTGAAATTGGCATTCAGTACCTCTATCGATAAAATGAAAAAAGTTCATTATTTTTCGCATGAAGGTGAAGAATGCGAGCTCAATTCTTACTAAGATAAAAAATATTTTTACAAATTATTTATACTAATTGTTTAATAAAAAGTAACTAAAATAAAAAATTTCTTAGATAACCTAAGTTCGAATCGACTTAAATTTTTTACATATATTACTTGTTTTTATAATGATATATGTTAAGATATTTTGAGGATTGAAATTGGCTTATGAAAAGTCATTTATTTAGTGTATTATATAAAATTAATTTAGTCTATTAGTAAATAATTTATCAAAACAAGTCATGCAATAAGTAAATGAAATATCCGATTTAATGCTGCATTGAATTTTTTTTAAGCAACCTACTTAACTTCAGGCAAAGATCAAGAAGTTTGGAGTGAAACATACTTCCCATGGTCTTAAAAAGTTAATTTTTGTATATATACTATACATATTGCGAACATAAACAATTTTAATGCAATCACATCTTACGCCATTATAATGCAGTTAAAAATTCAAATGTTTTGTTCATTCATCTTCTAAATGCTGTGGTGCTTCAATTTCCTTTTTTTTTTCTTTTAGTAAGCTCCACAGACATTAAACAGATTTATTTTCCCCCAGTTTTCCACAATGAAAAGAAATTATACAGTTACATATTTTAAAAAACGAAGAAAATGGTTTAAATTTCAAAGAAACAATGCAATCTATATTTATAAGTTAAATGAAAAAAATGTGTTTTTAAATGCAATGAGTTAAAAAATTTTTACATGAAAATTCAACTAATGTGAACAAAAAAGAAATTTTTTTAAAAAAAAATTGAATTGGTAAAAAATTATTTTTCGTGCAATATTTCGGAGATCATCCTAGTAAAACGCCGAAATTCAGCTTTTTTTATTCCTCTGAGTAAACTAACTCAAATTTTAACAAATTTGATAGTGAAATTTTATCTCGAGGAGGCATAAAGCAGAAAACTGTTTCCTTAAAATAACTTTTTATTAATTATATAGTATAAAGTCAATGTGCTCATTACTGGAACAATTAAAATCTTACGTTAAATATTAAAATCAAAGTTCAAATCAACATTACCAGACCTTGGTCAACAGATTCAAACCATTCATTCTTCTTGTCTAGGAATTAAACAAACTGAAAGAAATTATCTTGTTGTTGATGTTACTGATACCGGTTGCCATGGACAAGCGTGCTGATTGCCGTTGGCGATTTTAAGCCAAATGATCGTCTCTTATTTTTTGAAGTAGTGCCATCTAAGCCCACGTGTGGGAATTAGCAATACGCTCATCACATTCGCTGGCACAACCCCTTTTAAAAGGGGGGCACAATCACACACCTCACAAATAGTACACAGAAGAAAAACCTTGCCCTAAGTGGGACTCGAACCCGGGACGCTCGTAAAGACGCGCTACCTCTGTGTTAGGACGCCAACATAAACGGTGAAGTAACAACCCAGTTTCACACAGTTTTCTCTTCCGCCTCGACTGAAAAGCTTTAACCACTTCTCATACTCCGTCTTAAAAAAATTACTCTTGGCGATTATAAATAGTCGCCAAATTTTCATTTCAGTTGCTGCCAACCAAATCATGAATCGTACAAAGAGGTCGTGCTCGAATAGGTTCGTTTATTTGAGATTATGGCGAGGAACTGGAAAAAAAATTAAGGACACCATGAAAATTCGGATCCGAAATAAATGTCTCTATGGATCTTTTCCAAATGTCCAATAAGCTTAATTTTAATTAAATAATATTACAATATGACTAATTTTTTTAAAAATCAGGTGGTATTTTAATGCCAAATAGAGTGACTGATGTTTAAACTGTCTTTTTAAAAGAGCATTAAAGCTACACGCACAAATTCGTTTACATCGCAGGAATGGAGGATTTTGAATAATTAATATTTTCTAAACGAGGCAGCATGTTATTCTATTTAAATCAATTCAACGCTACTAAACTCTTAAATTTAAGTGTAATTTAATTTAATCTCAGCATAAATGAAATATTTCCCATCGCTTTCGACTAAATATTTGAACTGACGAATAATAAACACTGTATCAAAAGCTTATGAAGATTTATTCTTCACACATAATTCATGTGTAAATTACAATATTATATTATCGGTGCAGTCTCATAACAATGCCTTATTCATTCCAGTAAACATGAAGAAAATATTCAATATACAAAAAACACACACTTGTAAATGGATTTGACCAATACGTACATTATTAAATCCACCCATATTATAAAATGTTATTAATTGAAAGATAACATTTTTCCCTCTTCAATATAGTTGCTGTTGTTATAATGGCACTTGTCTATGGACAAGCCCCCCGCGGATACAGCAGCAGATTTAAGCCGAAAGGAGCGTCTCTTGTTTCTTGAACTAGAGCCAACTAGGGTCAAGAGTACGTCTTTAGCTACACACTTGCTTGCACAGCCCCTTTTTACAGGGGGGGTTGTACAGTCACACATCTCACAGATAGCACACAGATGAACAACCATGCCCGAACCGGGACTTCCAGAACACGAGCTACCTTTCAGCCAGAGAGCCGGCTCAATATTATAAATACTCTCATGTCCATAAATTAAAGATAATTCAGATTCACTCGGAAATCAAACTATTATTTATACTGGTCAGCATTCTCACAAGATTTAAATCCAATAGAGCATGTGTGGGACATGCCAGGCCTACTAGTTGTATCTCGCCAACCACCTCCTACATGTCTACCGGAACTGCGAAGATCATTTCTTGATGAGTCGTGCAATATTCTATAAGTTAATATTGATAATTCGATGCTCAATATGCCAAGGGATTGTACGGACTGTATTAATCGTCTGGGAGACATACTATTTACTAAACATCATTACTTAACATGTAATATTGGTTTTTTAAATGGGTTTTTATGTAATTTGCTCCATTGAGCAAAAAATTGTAATTTTTGTTGATGATATCAAAATATAGCATTTGTTTTTTTTCTCTTTACCCTTTGTATAAGAAATCAGCTTTACAAATAAGTCACAATTGTTTTGCTTCTGACTCTTTCTTTAACTGAACTTGCATTATATTTAATTTATGGACATCGGATTTCGTTATTCTTATTGAATAGAATTATTTAAATAAGTAGTTTCTAGAAGTTTCAATGAATATAGTAGTGGGATATACATTTGGCTGAAATTGTCACAAATATATTTTTTACTTCTTTAAAAATAACTGTATTAATTTATAATACGTCATCATAATTTATAATCTCTTTGAACAACGTCTATTCATTTCTAAAAAAATTATAAATCAATATATTTGTTCATCACACAAATCACAAATGCAGTCATATCAAATATTAAACCTTTATTCGTTAAAGAATTGTCCGTCCGGGTTTGATAGTAAAGGCAATAACTCCAAAATAAAATAAATGAACGTAATTCAATGTTTTATTTTAATATACAAATTATAACTCCGTGCTGCCAGCCTCCTGGCATAAGGGCAGCGTGTCTTCCCCGAAATCTGGACGTCCGGGATTTGAGTCATGTCGGTAAACTTATGAAGGTGACTCACTGTAAGAAGGGGATGTGCAAGTGAATGTGATGAGTGAGTAGCTAAATCGTATTCTTGGCTCTATTTGGCGCTACTACAAAACAAGAGATTCTCTTTTAAGCATAAAAAATCACTGAGGCATCAGTGAGCTTGTTCATGACAAGCGCCATTAGAAACAACATCAACAACATAATTCAATATCTAATTCTACCAAAGATTTGATCATTCATTCGCCTGTACTTTTGCTCGCATGTAAACATCGTAATCCAAAAACAAAAATACTTGAATAAATGATGTAAAAATACTTGAATAATGATGTAAAAATACTTGAATAAATGATGTTCCCGTCAACATTGGGAACCCTTATCACCTCATATAATAACCCTTCTTGCCGAACGCGGGGAGAGAAGAATTGAGCAATGGAGATGAGAGCTCAGTCCGAGAGTGAAGAAAAGTCTGTCTGGGACTGACGAAGCGAAAGATGGTGGGGTGAGTCTTTTGTATTTTTGCTTTTGCTTTATGTGTGATATGTCCCGTATCCACATGCAAGTAAAAATTTGAAACTAAAAGTGGATTTGATTACTGTCTCTACCACTAACAAAGAAATCCCAAGCAAAAAGAGGATTTTAAGAATGAATAAATGAAATTTAGTTTGTTGTTTTGATGTTATAATCATATGAGTTATTAAAATTTGGTACAATCAATAAAAAGCATCTAAAACTCATTTTTAATTTTCTTTCCTACACAAGCATGGGACTCTCAAATGTGGAACTATAAAAATAAAAATCTGAGTACTTATAGCAGTCACGGTATTTCCCTTCGACCACAAATTTATGCTATAAGTGGAAAGTTTGGAGGAAGTCACTCCAGTTGATTTTCAACACATAATCTTATGTAAATTTGTAACATTATATAATAACTACATGAGGTCACAAAATTAAATTTGTTTATCTGATAGTTCATATAAATTCAGGAAATTTAATGTAATTCTGTTGAAAACTTTATAAGCCAGATTACATCTACGATACACAGATTTACCTTTGTATCATGGTCATATTATTCGGCTTCAAACACTAACGTTGGGATATCAGGCCTAGAAAAATCGGCATCCACCAACTAATAATAAATTAAGCATGAAATACTAACAAATAAATTAATTTCCAAATCTCTTTATTCTAAGGTATTAAAAATTAGATACCATAAACATTAATTATTTGAGACTAGCATATTACTTAACTTATTCCAACCTCATATTTTCTTGACTTAAGACAAATAACGCTTTCTTGAAGTTGATAGATTGTTCAGACAACCCTCATTGCATCTTATTTCGTTACATCTGCCATCAATTCAGAATGTTTAGAATATGCATCTCTGTCTGACAGACAAATGCAGCAGACGTATTCATCAATCTTTTAATCTTCAAAGAAGCCACCGAAGTAATGCCTTCTTCTCACACCTTCAACGGGGAATTGTGGAGGAATCCTAATTTTTCATTCCGTGTGCCTCGGATGACCTTAATAGCATTGCGGCATTGAACCAATCTGTAAGCCAATTTATTAACTTCTGTCTGGCCTTCGGTATCATGCTGTCTGCCTGTCTCAGACTTGTCATTAAGTAAGCAATACGCCGGTGAAGATTTTGTCAGTAGCCTGGGGGGAAATGGCGAGAACTTTTAATATATTTGGCATTCGTAACTTTTCGGAGTGATTAATTAAAGTACTGCGATTTCACTTATTTTTCAAACTAATTCTTTGGAACAGTTTGTTATGCAAGTTTAGTATAATTAATATAAATAATTATACAACAATTTAGCAAAATATAAGAGGAATACTTTATTAATGAAACACATTGTATATTTCTAATATGTAGATGATGTAAAATAATTTATAATTAATATTTCTCTGAAAAAAACTATATTCAAGTTAAAACAATTTTTCCCTAAATGTTTGAGCTCCAACAGATATTTCTGCTTTCCAATAACATTGTATGGTTAATCAATATTTGGTATCAAGGAATAATTGAACAATTAATTCAATATCTACTTATAAAATGGAGAATATATTTAGACATTACAGATTAGTTGTATAGATAGATATATAATGTACATGTGAGAATGTCAGCTTTCTACAGGCCAGATCTTGTGACCTATAGTTATAACGCTTAGCAACATATAACTATATACCAACATACCCCTTGGCAACATATCCATAACGTACAATTATATGAATTTGAGTCATAAAAGACTTTTTTGACATTTTAATTATGATTTTAAATAATGGTACTTTTTTTATTAACCTTGCGCCAGCAAAAAAACGCCAAAGAAATTTGGCCAGATTGTACATTATTTGGCGAAATTTTCTAGCGCCCGGCTAACTAAAAATTACCTAAATAATAAAAAATTCTATTAAATTTTGGCGGTTTTTGGAATTAATTTTAAAATATTATTGCTACACCAATTTAAAATTTAAAAAAAGCATTTCTTTATAATGATATCAATTAAATTGCCTTTCAAATTCATCTTGAATGTTTGAATTTCTTGAATTTTCTAACAGATCTTTTCCTCCAGAATGTCAAAACATTTTCACCATTCTATCGAATATTTTATGAATTGAGCTAAGCCCTGTTGATTTGAATTTTCATTACAAACTGCTAAAATTATATTTAAAGTATTAAAAATTAATTAAATTTAATTAATGAATTGATATTTGAAAAAACTGTATTAAAATCAAGCGTCATCCTCTACAAGTTTTTAAAAATGTATTTAGAGTGGATGAATGAAAAGTATCTTATTAAAGATTAAAAATTTGAACAAGTTTATATTATATTATTTATATAGTCAGAGTATGAACTACTAGCAGGAATTGGATGATTGAATTCAATCAATGTTCCAGTTGAACCGGCTGATGAGCAAAAGCGACTAATCTGAAATATTGAAAACACATTACATGATGCTGTGCAACATGCTGCAGATCTTAAATAGCTCATGCAGTAAAAATCCGGCCGAATTGTCAAACACTGCTTAAAGTAACAGTTAATAACTGTTTTCACTGATCCATGACAAGCCTATGAAAATAAAAGTGGCATGAGAAGGATTAAAGGGGAAAGAAAATCACCTGAAATTTTATTCAAAACATTGTTACATATTTTCCAAAGAAAATCTGATCCGTTTTCTCTAGAACAAAACTGTGGACATCGAGTTTGATTGCGAATATCTTATTAAAGAATGGGGAACAGAAGTTAAAAAAAGTTGGAGTGAATCCAAAATTTTTACTGAACCTATGATACGAATATACCGGGTGTCAAAAAAGTTCCCGTACTCTAAATTTAAATAATCATTTTCCATGATTTTTTTTCTATATTAAATTTTGCCATACGAGTAATGAAACCATGGACATGCTTGAGAATTTTTTTCGGCGATCGACTTATCTCAAAAAATCTTTGGCCACCTCGATCCCCCTGATCTGACCATCCCGGACTTTTTTCTGTGGGGATATTTAAAGGACAAAGCTTATGAAGGTGATCCTCGAACAATAGATGATTTGAAAATCGCAATTACCCAAAGGATACAAGAAATCACTCCTAGCAGCTTAAAACGCGTTTCGAAAAAAATGCGCAAACGAGTTCGGCTTTGTCTCCAAGAAAGGGATGGACATTTTGAGCATTTATTATAAATATAAGTTCAATATTTTTTCTGTAGTTATGATAAAAGTACTTTTTATCATTGGCATAAAAATAATTCTTTTTAAACCTATTGTTTTTGTTAAATAAATTCAAAAATCATCAGTAGGGGAACTTTTTGGACATCCTGTATAATTGAAATCTTTCTTCAAGACCCACTGAAATCAAAATTTGTTAGGAAATTACAGTTATAGTTACAAAGACATGCTGACTTTCATATATTTAAATAATTGCTTTTATGAGTAAGGTGATTGCTTAAGTACATACAGTCAAATGGTTAAACTTTGGATTAAAAATTTCATAATAATCTGAGTTTTAGGTACGAAAATTGTGTATCATGGTCTAATTATTTAGCTCTTAATCTGTAATTATAGAGCTCTCTATAACAATATATATAAAATAAGCATATATATGTTCTCAGATTTTGTTTAACATTAGTAGAAAACTATAAATTTTATCTAAAGTATATAGAACAAATTTCTATCATGCAGTTCAAATCAATTTTGGGCTTTCGTGTTCACAGACAGATAGACAAACTACATAATGAATAGTTGTTTTTTGAACATCGGAAGGTCTGAAATATAAATATATCGAGTTACTTTTTTTCAGGTTAGATTACTTTCTCTATATTTATTGTACAAAACGTAAAAATGCCATATGGGTCTAAACAGAAAAAAAGTTGTGATGACTGGATATAACAAGGAAAAAGTGCTATTGAAAAACAAAATGTCTTTGCACAAACCTTCAGTACAAAATGCATATTTAACTAATACCTGTTATGTTTTCTGAGTTATTTAAGTTAACGAGTAGTGAATAATTAATTAATTACAAGTTTCACATAATATTATAGTATTGATTAATTCCGGAATGAATATCTAATTCTGTTTTCTTTTCTTTAACCAGTTAACTGTTTTTGACGAATTCACTCGTTAAAGAAAAATTACAGCATTTTGCGTTATAAGAATTTATTCAATGACAATTATAATGCATAGATAATAAATGTTTAATTATTATATTTATAATTAATCATTTATTATATTTATATACTATATAAATGTTTACAAAAATTTAGATATGCATTTTCAGAAGAGGTAAAAACAGTTAAATGGTTAATTTCTGAATCCTAATTTTCATTATTTTGAAAATCTTAACACTTTTTGCGCCACTGAAGTCGACGGGAGATGAAAATGTGTAAATAATGTATATAAACTATTCTAAAACCTTCTTGGCTGAAATAATAATTAAAAAAAATCTAGTCATTTTTACATGTTTCTGGACAGGTAAAACCAGGTGTCATCAATAATTTGATTCTTTAACCATCAGATATAACCACTTGAATTCCTATTGAAGTTATATATCAATATATAGCATCTTAATCCAGATAAAAATAAATGATAAATATTTCACACATTTTATTAAATAACAAGAAATAGATAATGTAGAACTTAATAAATAAATTTTCTTCGTTGAAATAAAGAAATTTTAATTAATTTAACACTTTTCTCCTCATTAAAATCAATTGATATCGTTGGATTAATTTTCTGTTAATTATCATCAAATGTTGCCTTTTCATATTGAACTTACCTATTTCTAGATGGAAACATGACTTAAATATTAATTAACTATGAACAGAAAATATCATTATAGAAAAAAATTAATTAATTTAATAATGTTAATTAATGAATTGTGCAAAACATTAAATTAATTATTAATGACAAATATTAATTAATTTATTAACAAAATATATTATTATAGGCAAATAATAATTAATTTATTGTTGTGTTGTGACTAATGGCACTTGCCTTGGACAAGCCCCCGCTGATACGATCAGCAGATGATTTAAGCCTGAGAAATGCGTCTCTGTTTTTTACAAGTAGCGCCATCTAGGGCGAAGATTATGACTTAGCTGCTCAGACGTCACAACCCTTTTTAAGGGGCGGAATTCCTTCATGCAAATTTATTCAATCATCTCAGATCGTAATTTAGGCCTGGAACAGAGAACGATCACCTCTGACCCAGTACTTCCAATGGTATTACTCTCGACATGGAGGACTTTGCGACCACGAACAGATTTAACGAACACCAGTCGCCACAAACTCGGGAAATCTTTTGGCCGGTGAGCTTCGAAGCTGTAACCTAAGGAGTGCGAGTCCAACGCTCTACCAACCAGGCTATCCCGACCCGGAATTAATTAATTTAATAATATTAATTAATGAATTGTTTATAACATTAAATTAGTTATTAATGCCTTAAATATTAATTAATTTCTGATCAGAACATATCATAATAGGCAAATATTAATTAATTTAATATTAATTAATGAATTGTGTATAGCATTAAATAAGTTATTTATGCCTTTTTATTAATTTGGTCCGGAGAAGTTTAAGTAAACTTTCGCATCTAGAAAATTATTTAATCCACTACTTATCACAAATAGAATCTCGTGACTTCCTCCTAGTCGAGCACCTGTTGAATGATGTGATCAAATTATTCAGGTATGAATCTCTAATTGTTAATAATACATCATCTATTTGGCCTTTACCATATTCAATGACGTTAATGTAAGCATTGCCGTTCAGCTTTCATAATATGTATGGAAGGGTAACAAGCAAGTAATGTATATATATATTGACGAAAATCATTACATTAAGAGAAGTTCCCGAGTCACAAACAGTTGCCAAATAGGGGGTGCGCTCTGTGAAGTCAAAGATATTCAATAGTTTACAATTGTTGACTTTATCCCTTATTCTAGAATAAATGATGGTATTAGGAATGATGAATCAACAGTTATGATGTCGTCTCGGACACTAATGATTCATTTAAATATTATTGGATGTGTAATGTTAATGTTTCGAGAAATATATCATCCTGAATACGTATTTATTTATTTAGTATCCTGAATTAATATTAGTTATTCAATTTGCAGGCGAAGAGATGAGTGCGATATTCATTCGTTCTTACTTTAGCAAAGAATTATAAAAGGATGTTAAATCGTTTAACACAATTACGCATGACGCATTTTTGAAGAATTTAATTACAGTATTCTCTTTCAAAAGTCTGTCATATATCGAGTCTATTCTAATAAATATGTCGAATGTTCTACTAAATTTGGAACATATACTTCGTAGAGAGTAGACGTGTGCGCCTCGGAGCAATCTTTTTGAAACTGCGATTTCGTTTTTTCGCAATAACTTTTGAATGTATTATTGCATAAGAATAAATTTTATACCCTTTCAAAATTTTATAAATTAAATTTTTAATGATAGTAATTATTTAATCAGAACAGGATTTACCCTGTTCTTTTAAAGAGATTCACGATTTTTTTTTGGGGGGGAGGCTTTTTTTTTCGATATTAAAGAACAGCAAATGAATATGGAATATCAGAAAGAATGGCGAGAAAAACTTTCTCCTATGTGTCTCAATAATATCTCTATATTACAGGAACAAATATCGAAGAAAATATTCTTTTCTACGAAAAAAAAGGTACTTTCCAAGGGCCTGACACAGAGGTAGCGCGTCTTCCTCATGATATGGCCAGCCCGGTTTAGAGACCCAATTAGGGCGTGGTTATTCTATTGTATTATACCGTATTTGCCAACGATTGCCAACGGTTTAATAGCTCATTGGCGACGGATTTAAATTTGGCGATAGAAATCAACGGATTACTACACCATTGCCAGATTGCCATAATTGGCGGTTTAGCAACTCATTGATGGCGACTTCAAATTTGGTGAAAAAGTGGGACTGTCTAATACGTACGTACCGATGAAATTTATAATTTTTTTTTTCATTCAGTTCCTTATTACAATTTATAAATTAACATTTTAGAACTTCAATGATAATACTCAATTCAGTGAATAATTTAATTAAATTATTAATCCAAAAGAATGGTGTCATTTAGAAGTGATTGTGATTAATTTATCTGGAATTTAGCTAGTATAAAGGAATTAAAAAAATTCTTTTAAAAAATTACTAGAAATTGTATTTTTATAATATTTATAAACGTATTTTTAAACAGTTCTTATAAAATGCATTCTTTGCTATGGCATGAATAGATACACTAGAAGGTCAAACCACCCAACTGAGGAATATCCGAAATTTAGGCTTATAAAGCAAAAACCACTGATTTAAAACTCTATAGAGAATAAATGAAGGAGTTAAAAAAATTTAATCTTTCAGTAAGCGGATATTAAAATCGAGAATAAAAAGGTTAATCCTTAAGCCTCTCTTTTTTTTAATAGCATTTTCTCATCCCTTGTGAGAATTTCTAGTTCCGAAATACCAGGAGACAGGCTTAACTGATTTTTTCCAAAGGGAAGAAAGTAGATTAATAATTTGTTGTATCTAAAGAAAAAAAACCAAGTTTGTTTTTAGGAGAAAAAAGGCCTTATCTAATATAACGTAACTGGTAATACAAAACCCAGGAAAGCAGAAGTATAGCTCAAAGGTTTATTTTGGAAAGAGATATAGTATATTTGATTAGAGTTTAAATGAGATGCCTAGGGAATGTACTTGAGAAACTTTTTTTCTCTAAAGTTTGAGAAAAAAATTGAATTCTATGTTAAAATAGTTATTTCTTATTCTTCAAATATAATATGTTCATCCTTCAGATATTCAATAAAGAGTACTTATTTGTTAACCGAGAACAAGCGAAAAATCGCCAAAGAAATTTGATGGAATTCTACATTATTTGGCGATTTTTTGCTTTAAAATTGTTGTTGGAAATTTGGCGGAATTCTACATTATTTCATAATTTCTCTTTAAAATTGCTGTTGGAAATTTGGCGGAATTCTACATTATTTAATAATTTCTCTTTAAAATTGCTGTTGGAAATTGGGCGGAATTCTACATTATTTGATAATTTCTCTCTTTAAAAATGCTGTTGGAAATTTGGCGGAATTCTACATTATTTCATAATTTCTCTCTTTAAAATTGCTGTTAGAAATTTGGCGGAATTCTACATTATTTGGCGATTTTATGCTTGCGGTTATCGGAAAAGTACCAAATAAAGCTGAAATTCTTTCGAGAACCTTTCAGTTATGGATTATCAAGCATGCATTATTTTTGAATGGAAAATGCCGCTTTCGACGGTTGCCCCGTTCATTGCAGAGGGACGCTATTTAAGACTCGTCTTCAAGGTGGGTAGTCATTAGAGTTCGGTGACAATTGATTAGCTGTGCTAGAGTGGCCGTCTTTTCTCTTGCTGTCGGACGATCTATAACTTGTTGTTATGAGAAATAAGCGGATTAAGTAGAGTTAACTCGCTGTGAATTTTGTATCTTGAGTTGCGAATATTTAATACGAGTTCTCATAGGCAATAACGTCTGCATCTTCTTATCCCTCTTGTGTTAGAATTACTATTATTTGTAGCAATATTAAGAATTAATAATATATCTCACAAAATTAAAATTGGCGAAATCAGTCCAGAGTTCGGATTAATAATGATTGTTAACAATCTGTACACCTGATCAGTTAATAATCAGTATCAGTATTTTAAATACAGAAATATGTTTTCAGCCTATATTACTTTCTTCTTTGAGCCTATAACAATGTTATAACCGTAAAAGTAGATAAAATATTTCAGTTTAAATATTTAAAAGAAAATTTATCATTTTATACCCATTTAATATTTTAGAAGCTGATTTCAGTGATTTGTAGCAAATTATAAAAGTGTCGTATTTAAGATAGTATAAAAAAATCTCTAAGAATACTATAGGTAAATAAATGCATAAGTTCGAGCTCTACAGAAAAGACAATTTGATTTATAAATACTAAATTTGGTCCATAGGACCCGAAAATGTGTTCCTTATAATGTTATTTTAGAAATTCAATTCATTAATTGTAATTGCAATTTAAAATTCTTTAATTAGTTCAAAATAAATTAGAATTAATTATCATAAATAAACATTAAATGAAGTGTTGTTATTTTAGCGATAACTTCCAAAAATATCATCGAACAAAAAATTATATAATTTTGAAATTTTGAAATGGTATACATCATTTAAATGCGACCATATAACTCATACTAACTTTTGCCGAGTTTTGACAATATTTCTTTAAAATATTTTTCCAGATCTCTGCTATAAATCACAATTTATCCTTGAAATTAGAATTATTTTTCTTGTTTACCAAATATCTGATCGCGCCCTATTTTTCCATATTTTAAAGTTATGAAAAAAGAGTTCTGTTTAATATCTATGCATTTTACGAAAGGTATAAAAAAATGGAGTTAAAATATAGCGACATTTAGAAGATAGATGAGGCGTATTACGTTTAAACAGTGCCACGACGTTAAAAGACACATATCCATTAGAGCACATAATAAGCAATTTATGCACATAATAAGCAGAGCATATAAAAGAGACCCTTAAAATAATACAGTTTTAATATCTGGCAATATTTGGAATATTCATCTCTAAGATTTAAAGATGTTGACATTTTACCAATATTCCCAGAGAACAGTTGGTGACTAAGGCATTTATTTTTAAATAAAAAGAAAATTATTGTAACGGATACTAAGTGAATTTTTAAAATTTGAATTTTATTATCTTAGAACAATGCACCATTTTAGACCATTTCATGGACCGTTTCAAAGAAGATCCGTCTAGTAAGTGCCTAGGGTTTTCCCAAGGATGAAAGGCCGAAGATGACAAAAAAAATTTATTGTTGGGAATATGTAATATTAAAAACATCATCATACTTTCAGATATGATAGTAGCAGAAGATATAAACTTAAAAAATTATTATTTAAAAGTTTGATAAGTCAAAAGTATTTTGCTCAATATGATTCCTTGGGATCAAAGGATTCTATGAAATTTAGAATTCACAATTTTTTCATGAATCGAAAAAAAGTAGATTATTATTTTTGACTTTTATTAAATACATTTGAAAGCAAACTAACTTTACTTTATGAGGAAGCAAATAAGTTTTTATTTTAAAGCTTCTTGAGAAATTGCATAAATTATGAAAAGTATTCTACGGTACAACACAAATTTCAATGCCAAACGATTTGTATTCTGTATACATATTTAAAAAGAAATGCTTGATTTCAACAAAAAATCATTACTTAGACGTATTAATTAAAGAGACAGGTACATAACATAAGGAACAGAGCATCCCAAGGTCTGCATAATGTTGTTGTTTCTTATGGCACTTGTCAAGGACAAGCTCGCTGAGGTAGTCAGTTACTTAGGTCCAATAAGCATCTCTTGTTTTCTAGTAGCGCTAACTAGGATCAAGAGAACCACTTTTGGTACTCACTCATTACATTCGCTTGCACAGCCTCTTTTTATAGGGGAGCGCATTTACACACCTTACAGATAGAACACAGGAGAACAAATTTCTTAAGATTATATGTTTGAAACCAACTGGACCTCCCCAAAAAGTTTTGGCATATTTAACTAATAATAGAATTATCTAATTATAGAAGAAATTAGTGGTTTAAGGGTAATACAATGACTGCTATAAGTACTCAGATTTTTATTTTAATAGTCTCACATTTGGGAGTCCATGCAGGTGCAGTAAAGAAAATTAAAAATGGGTTTTAGACGCTTTTTATTACCAAATATTACAAACTATGATTGTAACAGCAAAAGAACAAACTAAATCCCATCTATTTAGTTTTTTTTTCTTTTTGGGTTATCACGTTTACAAGTCAGCAAAAGTATAGGCAAATAAATGATCAAATCGTTGGCAGAATTTGATCTGGAATTATGTTGATAATGTCGTTTTTAATGATACTTGCCATGAACAAGCTCACTAATGCTTCAGTAATTTTTTTAAACCGAAAAAAGAATTTCTTGTTTGAAGTAGAGCCAACTAGGTCCAAGAGTACGAGTTAGCAATACACACGTCACATTCACTTACACATCTCCTTTTGAGGCACATTCGTATAATTTACAGAAAGAACTACCATGCCCAAACCGGGACGCCCAGTTCACGGGAAAGACGCACTACCCCTAAGCCATGATTCCTTCAAGTCCTTCCTAATATTTTGGGTGATTTATATGACTAAAGAATTTAATGCTTTAAAATATTTTACAGCAGAAGCTATTTAAAGACTACCTTAAATATATTTTTTAAAAGAAAATTTTAGCGAACATTAAATTTCAATTGAACAATTGGCCATCAAAAAGCGGTTAGTATAAAATAAAGATATTATTTACTGAAGGATTCGAACTAGTTTTAATATGAAATTTGATGAACAGCATTTTTATATCAAAGGATGACATTACTAATAAAAAGTAAACTGATGAATATCTTTATATATCATTGCAAGTTATTTTTATCAGGCCTTAATAATAATTAAAAACTAAGCACGAATGTTTAGAGATCAATGAAAGCAAGTTGTTTTCAGAAGTTACTCCCTATCATAACAGAAAAAAAGACCGTTATTATCTAAACAGTATGTCTTGAGCAGTTATTTTGACATGTGGCTGTGTTGCCTTGTTAATTGTCAACAATGTAGTTCCATATAAATAACAAAAATAATTAAACTGAAAATAATGCCCAAGCAAAAACCAAAATACAAAAAAAAAAATATCAAACAGAAAAAATAAAAATTTAGCAAAGGGAGATATAACACAAACTACGCATACTTCAATTCTAATGTGGATTTATATGTTATGGGATCTGTTGCTGGAAAAGAAATCAATGTTTCAAAAATCTACCAATACCCACTACTTAAAAATCCCATTGGAATAAATTACGTCAAAAATTATGTCAATATATATTTTAAATAAAAAATATATAGATGTATATGATTTGAAACTCAATCTCATGATATATTATGATTATTTTAATAACTGAAGATAATATTTTATTTTGTGAACAAAAAGTAATGAGTAGTTCTTAAGTTTTTAAAAACTTAATCTGTTTTCGTACTATATTACCTTGTTTCAACTATAGATTTCTATTATCTATTCATTTTACTAGTAATTTGTATACACTCTTATATTTTACAATATTTTAATTAAATAGGTGGTTTACAAATTTTAACTGCACATCAATGAGCTAATAAATTAATAAATAACAGATGTAATTCAAGAATAATTAAAATAATTAAGTAGTAAGACAAAATCTAAAGTATATCTTAAACCCAAGGTTAAGTTTAGATTTTTTTGAAGTCATATGATATAATATTCTCATCAATGTTTATAAATCTATAAATGCTGTTTAGAAAGTTGATACACGCCTCAATTTTTCTCGTACATCTGTTTTTTAAATTTGTTTTTTTTTTCTCAAACACCATTGATACATATGCTTGCAAACCTAAACAAAAATCCATTGAACATTTTTCAAGCATTCATTCAAAGAGAAGAAGATGGAATATATACATACAATAATATACATACAAAAAATTTGAAAATAAAACTAACCCTTTATTACGATCAATAAAATAAGTCAATATTCTATTTATTGAGCTTAAGAAATGTATTGTTCTAAAATTTTAAAAAGAGAAAAAATTCAATCAACAATTTTTTGTGCTCTTCGTTACGACCTTAATTAAATAATCGAGTGACATTTTTAAAAATTCATTCTTCTATTAGTTTTTTTTAAAAAAAAACTTCAACGTCCTATTCTATTAGTATCTAAAAATATGTACCATGTTCTATAAGCTTTTAACTAAATACTACATTTACTTATAATAAGAATATACTAATTAGAAAACTGTTAATAACTATCCAACCAGATCTTTTAAAAATAGTTATTTTTTTCCTTGTTTTTGAACTTCAAATGAAATAGAATCTATCGGTAAAAGAAAAAAAAACATTGACACACATGCTTAAAAATAAAAATGAAAAATTAATTAAAATCAAAAGAAGTTTCGGAATAGAAATAATACAAATTAATAGAATTATAAAGTTAATTCGAAACTAAAATTATTAGAATTAAATTATTTTACGTTTATATGGAAATAAAAAGATGCATACTCCTAAAAAATTTTAATAAAAAGAATCAAACAATGTAGTATCACATTTTTGTAAAATTTTGTTTGAATCTTTTATAAACAATTCACACTATTAGTTGTTTATAAAAAAATAGAAAACTATTCATTCTACAAATTGTTCCCAACACTTTTCAAACTTCAAAAAATCTTTACCCTCATGTTTAAAAGTTTAAAAAAACACTTACCTGTCATGATGGTATACCAATTTGGATAAGAATTGGCTGGAAAGATTGGGGTGACATAAGGTGCCCTGACTCCATTTTCGGCTAACTTCCTAAATCCCGGAAGTCCGGCACTGTCCTGATCCGGATAATCCCATCGACAACCGTCCACCAAAATCAAGAGAAGTTTGTTAGTCCCGTCTCCATGGTTACTACTATCACTGTGACTGTAATACCCGAAACCGGACGAGCGCCCAACATAATACAGTAGCAGGCCAACACATTCTAGGTATAAAGTTGCAATACTGTATCGCACGGGAGTCACCATCCTAAGTTGCCGGATAGTCACACGGTCGTTCTCCGGGAGTCACGAAAGGATAGAGGATATGTCCGTCGGCCTGTCCGCCAGAGCGTCGACTGGTGCTTGTCCTTACGTCAGCCGCAATGAAGGGAGAATAAAGGTGGGGGTGGAAGGGAGGGTATACGAATCATCTCGTTACGATCGCTCTGTGCAGGGAGAAGGGTGCAAATTGATGCAGTTGATATAAGAAAAGTCATCACGTGGTTTATTTGGAGTTGAGTGGAATGTTTTGAGGTCGAAAGAGTTCAAATGCGTTGTAACGGAAACTGCTTTCTAATAGCTAGGAATTATTCATGAGTTTTTTATTTTTTATTTTTTACTTTAAACATTGTGAAGCTGTTAATGTTTTATCAGCCGATGATATACGCTTTAAATGTATTTTATATACTTTAAAAAGCTGGTATGGTTTTTAGAGTAGCTTATGCTTTCACTATCAATGTACAATTTTTTTAACGATTTTTATTCAACTTTTGTCATGTGATTACAAATATAATTTTGAAATGTATTTTTCCTTCTTTTTCTTTTTTGCTAGTTTTCAAATTAAATACGTTTATGTGTTTTTCAGAGTGTAATATTTTAAGAATCGAAAAGTTTGAAAAAGAAATATTTACACAGACTGATTCATCATAGTATTAAATTCAAAATATATTTATATAGTTAAAGATAACATAATATATATATAACATTAGATACGGATTAATAATTAAAAATTATTTAAAAAATTTATTTTAATTATTCTACTTAAAAATTCTTTTATTATTAAAATTATTTAAAAGATTTTATTTCTTAGCATCTTACTAATAGTAAATGCTTAAAAACTATTCTTAGTGTATTCATTTTTCAATCATTCTTTTTATGGAGCGATTGAGAATAAATCTTAGATGACTTACTTGAGTTATGAACAGTTTAGTACTGGTATATTTCTGATTATTTTAGGTATTTAAACATTTTTTGCATTATCAATTGATTAGTTTTAAATTGAAAATCAAGACCACATATGATACTCAATCACAGGAAAATTAATCAACATTTCCATAATTCAAGGCGATTATAAAAATTTCAAAAAATATTCTAAACAAACAAAAATATTATTAAAATACTTATAATTTTTCATTGGATTGTTACTATATATTAAAAAGAAATTTATAAATTTTTTAATTAAAAAAAACCTTTTATGTCAGTAATTTTAATATGACCACTTTTGATATCTTGAAAAATGTTGAAGTGGAATGCCAATTCTTGTACAATATTTCAGTTGTTGCATTATATACAGTATTTGTAATCTTCACATTAAGTATATCGATATCAACAACAGAAGTTGTACATATTCTGAAATTTAAGTCTCTAAAATGGACATTAAACATATTATTGACAGCTGATTCTTGAAATAAAAAAAAACACAGTGACAAAAACAATATTTCTTCGTTGGCGCCATTTTATATAACTACTGAAACTAAAACAGCTATATTTGCATTAGATGTACTTACATTGGGCAAATAAAAACCTCTGAATAAGTCTACTTCATAGTAAAATTTTATAAAATAACATCCAATGACTTTTTTGTAATATTTTTTGTGATTAAGGAAATAATTTATGACCAACTTTCATTTGTAGAAATGATTAATAAAATATAAAGACTAAACACTTTAAAAACTAATTTAAAAATAACTCTATTAGTGTTTTAAAGTAGAAAATGATTTTTTCATCAGAATTTGAGAACTTAAAGCAAAATGGTAAAAACATGAAGCGCTAGAAATGATGAATTAAAGAAATTGTGAATAGAATGAATGCCATAAATAGGAAAATACCTAAACATTCATTAAAATTTTACCAATTTTTTTCTCATAAAATACTAATTTACTTAGAAAATTCTTATCTGTATCTCACGCGTTTAAAATTTTATTTCACATTTATTTGAAAAAAAGGGGGATAAAAAATTGCTGCCATTATCTGACCAAAACTGCAACATATCTGAGTAACACTCCACTCAAGTATTCTCACAGAATTAAAATATCACAAGCAAATATATACTTGGTTCATTTTCAGTTATTTTTATTTAATACTCATATTTGTATATCTGTTCTGTCTTTATGGTTCTTTTACGTCGATATTCAATAAACTACAGTGCGTTTATCAATGAATATTCTAAACTTGCAGAACTATTTAAGAAAAAGCAAAACAAACCACAATCTTGCCCAATAGAAATCCAAAATATCTGTAATAAAATTGGACGTTTGTTAGTTATATTTATTGTTAACTGCTACAAAAATGCGATCAACATTGGGGCAGTTACAATACAACATACAACATTTTTTTCTGTATTAAATCTGTATTTCAATATTGAAATTGCTGGGATCCTGGCACAGAGGTAGCTAGTCTTCCTCATAAGTTCCTGGGCTCGAGTCCCTCTTTGGGCATGGTTGTTCTACTGTGTACTATCTGTGAGTTGTGTGAATGTGCCCCCCTGTAAAAAGGGAGTGGGCAAGCGAGTGTGTACGTGTATGTTATCTTGATATGAGCTAGAGGTTGGACCTCTGATCCCGGGTACTCAGGGGACCATAGCCTCAGAAGCCACTGCACCCCTCTTTCCGTTGTAAAAGTAGATACAATATTATCATTAATATTTAAATTTATTTATGATTTGTATGTAAAAGTGGAATTTGTGGTAGATTTTTCACTCATTTTTCGATAAGAATTATTAACTACTAATTAAACACTTGTTATCCATTAAATAAGCAATAATTATTTATCACGAATTATATGTACTTTTACTCAAATCGTTTTTAATGACGATTGCAAACACAGAGTTCCATAATCGATATTTTTTCCTTACTCGCATTCATATAATGAGAAAGAATATTTAATTTCCTCAAAAAACTCGAGGTTTTGGCGAATATGTTTAGAGTTTCCTGGGTTCAAAAAAAATGTATTTTTGGAAATTTTCCAAGTCTGTCTATCTGTCTTTGGCAAAGATAACTCCTACACGCTTTGATTTAGACAGATATGATTTGGTAAACGGTCTTATTGTCACATTTGTAGAGTTCTATCAAATTGTGTGCAAATACCACTCAGAGTTTGTCTGTTTGTACTACTATTCGAATGTAATTTAGCATGATAATTACAAAACGAAAAGAGTTAGATAGATTAAATTCAATATACAGAATTAACATCTCTAGTCTAGACATCATTCAGATTTTTTGCCGAATTCCCCTCCGGATTGACTATCTTTTGGTATGTAATTTTAGATAATGGAAAAGACGATAATTTAAAAATGGAGTGATAATATACAAAACTACAAATGGCGTTTTGTGATTACAAATACAGCTTTGTGTCAAATTTTTGTTTCATTAGGTTAAGAAAAATATGTATAAAACACAAATTAAACTTTTGGATTCTATTAATACATGCCAGAGATTAATCACCAAATAACTCGCCAAGGATAATATGTTCAGGAAAAATGCCAAATTCCAGCCAAAAGTTAAAATTTTGCAATTCTGCAAGCCAATACCAGGCAAGGCATTCTCTGACATGACATAGTTATAGGGAGTATGCGACAAAGATTTGGGGAGATTACACCCAATAATTTTCATCTATTTATAGTAAATAATAATTATATAAATTATGCGTACTAATTATTTAAATATATTGAGATTATAAACTTCTTTATTTTAATTAATTACATATAAAGAAAAAATTCCTTTATTGAATATTCCTTCAGATCTTTTCTTCTATTACAATCCACTAATAGCAGGCTTCTTATCTATTAATTAAATATTAATTATTATACTTATTATTACAATAATATTCTTTTATTCATATTATCTTATTAACCGATGCTGAAATGGAATTTCATAGTTGGTTTGTCAGTAGCTTCTTGATAGGCGTTAATTATACACTACCAAAGAAATTACTTTAACTAATTGTGATAATTTTATACTACTATTTTAATTTATCTATTTTATCTATATAAAAAGAGTTTCACGGTTTTTTTTTATTACTATGCTCAGGTTTTCAATTTTATTAGACTTGTGAATCTTTTAAATATATAAATTAAAAGATTTTTGTATTTTAAATTTCATTTAACAGAAACAGCAATTTCACCATGACTTTATAAATAGATTGAAATATTAAAACTACAATACTAATTTAATTATATAAATGGTTGCAATTATTTCCAATAATATAAAAAAAATATTTTAAGCAAGAACAAGTTAACGATTTCCAAAAGGATCCCACAATGTAGTATAGTCCAAGCGCTTGCAGCAAATAACATAAGATTCAGTTAGCAATGTCAACCAGATAATCAGCTTTTTCAGCCTATATCAGTCTAGGTTGTGATTCTGTAATCTAATAACCGAAAAAGAATCCCTACCATGATATTACAAATACATAGTAATATTAAAATAAAAACTGCAGTATTAATTTAATTACATTATTATAAATAATAATAATTTACAATAACGTTAAAGAAAAAGATTATTTTATGGATAATTAATATAATTCTGAATTCAGAAATAATCCCACAATGTTATAGGACATCAAACCTTCTTTAGTAAAATGGCTAAAAATTCAGTTGGCAATACCAAATAGATACTCAGCTTTTCTGTCCATAGTAGTATAAATTGTGATTCTTTAAGCTGAAAATCGAAAGAGAAAACCTAACATGACATTACAGACATAATGTAATATTTTTAAAAAAATAAAAATGTGTCAAAACTTTCAAGTTATCATGTGAGAAAATTATTTGTAAGTGATTATTGTTTTAATTTAAGTCACTAACCAGCTTAAACCAGTTTGAAAAAATTAAGAAACTTTCTCTCCCTCTCTGTCTCTCTAATGATAAATTTTTATACTTTCATTTTCAATTCTTTTCTCCATATTTACAGTATTGTGAAAAATACCGTTAAATAAGAATACGCTTATAATATCATTAAAGAATAAATATAAGTAGCGTTTCAAAAAATTGCGGTAGTTAAAAATGAAAAAGAATTTTTAAAAAAATCTTATGAGCGCCAGATTAATTATTTAAAGAAGAATCATTAACAAACGGAAATATGTCGTCATTTCATAGAAACGACATATAAAAAACAATTGGTTGTAGCTTTCATTAAATATTTCAAATAATATTGGGAAAAAACCCCTCAAATATCATGGGTCAGGAGACTCGTTATCTGCCAATGAAATATTTATTGCCTTAGTTTTTTTGGATACGCCACAAAACCCTATAACCAAAACAACACCATGTTCTCACATGATAATAAAATCTTCACTATTGTTTTAATTATATAATTATTAATAATAATTTCCAATAATGTAAAAAGATAAGAATATTTTATTTGTCAACGAGCCCTAATTTCACAAAGAATATCACTATGTAATAGGATGCCGAACCTTCTGTAGTAAAGCAGCATAACTGTCAGTTAGCAATGCCAACGAGATGTTCAACTTTTTCTGCCTGTAACGGTCTAGGTTGTGACCCTTCAAGCTAATTAGATTGGGCAATATTTAATGTTAAAAGTTATGACAACCGCTACGCTTCTTGCTGCCTAACTGTGTACAGAAGTCCTTTATTAATCATCCTACGCGTAATAGAGACTAATTAATTAATAGCCCAAGAAGCAACCGTGTACCAACGAGAGTCTATTAAGCCTGTTCTCTAAATTGCGTCAGCGTAATGAGGTTCCCTTTTTTTGCTTACAATCCAGTGTGCATTAACTCATTAATGCTCTTCTGAATACAGTTCGGCTTTCTTTTTATTTTGAGGGTGTGCTTTTTTTATGTCACTAGAAAAACCTTTTGATATTAGATACAGCTTGGAAATGGAACATTGTTTTTTTACAGAAGTTTTTCTATTGTGTCACACTAAAACTACAATTAAAATTATATGTTACATTTATAATTTGCCAGAATATTTAAAAAGTTTACATTAAAAATGAAGAAATAAAATCTAATGATTTATCAAAAAATTTTAAAAAAGGTGAATGCATCTGATACATGAAAATTTTAAAATTGCTTGATGTAAAATAAAATATACTAAACCAAAATAGTGGTAAGATATTTTTGAGTTTTAAATGAATATATCTATTTTAATAATGTACATGAATTTGTGTAGGCGCAGTTTTTTTTGTGTGTGTGTGTGCATGTGTGTTTGGGCAATCTCTAAGGCAGAGCATTTGACCTTCAATTCTCATATCCTTTATATATTTAAATATATATATAATTAAATTAGTAAATATATCAAATTAGTAAAAGTATAAACGAATAAAAATAAAATAAGAATCCTGTCTGAAGACTTTCTCAAGGGTCAAACAAGGGGTACAGGTAACGCGATAACAAACCAATATTGATTTAAATAAATAATTTAGCATATTTTTTAATATTAAATTGTAATTCTGCATGAAAATTTGGTTTCACACGGTGGTAAAAAATATATCCAAAATGTATTCTTAAAATATATCCTAAAAATATATCCTTTTCTTTTAGCCTGGCGCAAGCGAAAAATCGCCAAATATTGTAGAATTCCACCAAAGGAAATTTTGCAAAAAATTGCCAAATAATGTAAAATTGCGTAGAATGTTTTGTCATTCGCTTCTCTTGGCGAATCGGTTCGTATTTGGTTCACAATTGGCGACATTTCCATCTGGCTAACGGAAAAGTATTTAAAATGAATATATATATATATATATATGTGTGTCAAGAAACCGAAAAGTTCTGGATCCTGAGAAGCAGGATTCTGAAAATACACATCTGAATATTCTTAGTGTTCACTGCCTTGTCCGTAACAATATGGTCAGAATAGGAATGATTAATAATATTTTTAAATGAGAGCATACCAGAAAATTTTGATGAGACTGCTACTCAAATTTTATTCTGGATTTTGATAAAATTTGAACGAGACAGGGAAAAAGTCTCATTCAGAACAATAATAGAAAATGGCATTAGTTGCTTTTAATTTCCTGACCTGTAATAACAATTCGTTATAATCATTTCTTTTTCAAACTAAGAGATATTAATAACATTAACTATAACGTTAACACCCAAGGAACTTTCATTTTAACTCATTTATGTGATATGATTAATTATCTGCATCGATTTCGGATAGTTGCTGAAAGCCAAACCTTTGATTTAACGTATCTTGATTTTTGTAAAGTACTAGAAATAGCATTTCTATTATTAGTTAAATATTGTTCTAATTAGGAAATAATTCACAGACGGTTGAGCATTTCCTCCCTTTCAATACAATATGGCAGAATGTTTAATTCATTTCCTGCTTTATTTATTCATTTACCAAATGCATAAATGTTAATTCTTTGCCAGCTTTATTCATAAACTCAGTGGTAGTTACAAAAGCTTTAGTTTTGTGAAAACGAGTATGAAAAATCTATTTCCTGAAAGCATTTATCATTTCATGCCTTCATAAAGTATGCAAAGTAAGCTTTTATAAAGTATGGCCAACTAAAATAATTATGATCCGAATTTAAGGTTCAGTTGTAACTATTTTCAAAAGTTTGTATTATAAACCTGTAATAGAATCATTTAATAACTTGAAATAATTATATCCTTTGATATTTTGTGAAATTTATTGGAATTTCATGTTACTATCCCGTTTCGGGATTAGATGGAACATAGTGTGGGCCGAATGGCAAGAATGGTAAATGCAAATTTTACTACATTTTTGCTCATATCTCCATTTAAAAAAGTATCTTACAAATATTCAACATATAATGGCTCAAAAAATTGAGAATGCACCTGACTTTTACTTGATAAATTCGAATTTTAATTTAAATAACACGTTAACGGAAAATTCAAACATATCTTTATTTTTACTCATAAAAATGATTTAATTTAAATTAAAAAGAAAGAAAAATCTAGAAAAAGTTCTAAAGTAAAAAAAAATCAGAAGTATTTTTAATAAACATTAGAAAATTTGAGAGTATACCAACGTAATTTTTGTAATATCTCGCAAAATTTGAAACTGTCAATGTCTAATTGCATGTCTTTTGGGTTTTATAATGATTTTTAGACGTCGTGGTCCTGATTTGAAAACTTTTCGGTGGTACTTGAAGATATTTTACGCATTATTTTTGCTACAATTGTTTTAAATAAGATTCGTTTCTGTGTTTTTAAACCACAATTTTGAATGTGGCCCACACATATTCAACGGCATTGATATCAGAGTACTGTGGTCATGTGTCTAAATGTTGTTTGCAATGAAAAAACATTATTATTTAGCATTACGTATATTCTTTTTAGGGTCATTGTCTTGCTGGAAAATAAAATCACCCCCTGAAATCAAATTTTTACCACTTTTCTTCAGATTACTATGACCATATAGTTTATCCAATTTGCTGCAGAAGTTTCTTAAATCATAATCAGTAATGTGCGTGTTGAAACTGTGCAAAATGTCATTAGACAATCTGGATATAAAAACCAAATCGTTAGAGAGAAACCATTCATCAGATTACAAATTCAGAAAAAAGTGTTTAAAGTTTTCAATAACTCATCAATTGAAGACCAATAACATTTGGAAGAAAGTTATACTTAGTGATGAAAGAAAATTCATTTTTGGTAGTGACTGCCGTTACAATGTATGGAGAAAGCCTATTACTGCTTTGGATTCTAAAAAATTACGTTTTACAGTTAACCATCCTGGTTACTATCATGATTTAGGATGGTATAACTTCATCCGATGCAGGAAATTTATTTCTTATTGATGGCATTATGAACCTAATGGTTTACTTAAATGTACTTCGTAGCAATCTTAAGGAAATTGTTAAACAATTGGGTTTTAGGTGGAAAGTTCATTTTCTAGCAGGACAATGCCCCCAAAAAGAATATACGTAACGTTAAAATAATGACGTTTTTTTCATTGTAAGCAGCATTTACACACACGACTAAAGTACCCTGATACCAATACCATTGAATATCTGTGGGTCACATTCAAAACAGTGGTTTAAAAACCAAAATTATAAACAAATCTTATTTAAAATAACTGTTGAAAAGAAGAATGTGAAAAATGTCATCAAATACCACCAAAAAATTATCTCGTCGGTACCATGACGTCAGAAAGTTATTATAAAAGCCAAAAGTCATATAATTAAATATTGACACTTTTTATTTGCGAGATCTTACAAAAATTTTGGTGTACTCTTAATTTTTTGAGACAAAAATCTGCTAATGTTTATTTAAAATGCTTCTGATATTTTTTCGGTTTAGATATTTTTCGTCGAATTTCCTTTATTTTTAATTTTAAATAAACCATTTGTTGTGTGTTAAAATAAAAATATCTTTGGGCTTTTAGTTAATAACTAGTTATTTTTTATTATTTGCACTGAAAGTTGGATTTATCAAGTAAAAGTAAGATGTACTCTCAATTTTTCGAGCGACTGTATACATATAATTTACAATTAATTGCTCATTACTTTTTCGATGAATTGGTGCTTTTTAAAAATGCCTTGAAAATCAATAATGCAGTTTTTAATTTTTTTAAAATTATGTCAGCGAAATGTGCAATGTTTGCCATTTTGGGTTTTTTTTTAATACAAGGATCCAAATGTTTCTTTACAGGATCTTTTATAAAAAATTTGTTCGGTTAGTTAAATTTGTTTAACTTTGGGACATCTACGGATTTTATAAAACATCCATTAGAGAAAATAATTTTTGAATGGATTATTGTTGTTCTTTGCTTTAAATTCTGCACAGTTCTTATACAAATTTTTTTCTTTCTACTTTCATTAGTTAAATTTAATTCTCTGGATTGCCTGAAAAAATGGCCAATTATATTAAACAGTATTGGGTTTCAAATCCTCGCAAATAGAATTTGTTTTTCTCTTTGCGAAAAGAGTCTTAAAAATCATAAGAACATTTTCTATTCTTTTCAGCACCCTAGACATCTTGCATAAAAATGGGAAATTAGAAGTTCAGAAGACTTTCTAGCAAATATCTGATTCACCATGTGGGCAGGTGGTTCGAAAAAACTTCCCGCGCTTTTTAATACTAAAAGCAGCTGTTCGTTTAATTTCCAACTTGACGGTTTCACCCAATTCTTTGTTTTTATTGTAGTCACTATTTAGAGTTTTTCAAATGACGGACCACCTGCTAACTTATTCGATGCCTTGCCTCTTGTTTTTTTATCGTTTGCTTTATTTCATAATTTATCGTCCGTTCTCTTAAATTTCCTAGATAAATAAAGTTTTTCTGGAGTTCGGAAAATAATGTCTCTCAATAAAAATATATAATTTAAAGCATTTAATGATGTTCAGATGATAGAAGTTATTTAATATATTTATTGTCGTTGAAGTTACAACTATTTTTGTAGGCGTAGATTAATTTCTATTTAATATGATACATGAATTCTGCAAATGAACATTTATTTTTTTGCTCAAAACCTAATAGCATATAGATTCAATTTACCTGAAAATTGTTCATTTAATTTTTTTTAATTTAAAAAACTAGCTAGATTTGAACTTTTGTCTCGAACGTACCAATCATTGCTTTATAAATTGGTTTCTCCGAGCGCTCGTACATAGCGACAAATTATACTGAAAATTTAAGGCTTATTTTCTCCAATTTATCTGAATATTGTACTTGATATATTTGATTTAAATTTATCTGATATTATATTTATAATTTGTTGAATGAACAACCAGAATGAATACGAGTTTCATACTTTAAAAGATATTAAAACTTTATACATATATTAAGGCTTTGCAAGATATAAAGATTGCTCTTATAGAGGTAATTCGAGAAAAAATTAGAATAACTTTATTTAAAAAAAGAGCTTATCTAACCGTAGGCATAGCTCATTAAGTCTGTTTCATAATTTTTGAGGTTTGACAAAAAAAAAGAATCTTAAATATATAGATATTATTATATAATTGTTTTTATATATAATTTAAGAAAATCACTTTTAAATAAATTGAGATGACATTTTACAGTAAAATAACATCTTTCTGGAAATAAAATATGCCCATAATATCGCACCTTCATGGAGTTAACGAAAGCATATTTTGTGTTTTCACTCAATAAAATGTGGAATGTTTTATAATCGATGCTGTTTTGGAATAAAAATAATTCATTTAAAAAAAACTAATTCATTTTTCTAAACTAATTCATTCAAACTTCTAATTCATTCAAAAACTAATTCATTCAAAATTCATTTTTCTAAATTTGTTAAGTGTAAATTGATGAATAGTTATGGAATGTAGTGAAATGTCCTCTTATTCAGGTATTTTCCTACTTTTACTTAATTTTATTACATAACTATTATCAAAAACTATTTTGAAAATAAATACTTAGTAAAGTTTTATTGAAAGTGCTAATAAAAAATATTTTAAATCTTAACTTTGAGCTTAGATATTTTTTAGCGCAGATTTGTCCGCGAAGATGCTTTTAAAGATAAAAAGAAATACTTTATATTCAAATTGTGAAAGTAACATCAGAAATTTAATTTATAGAGTAATATTAAGTAAATTATATTTTCCCTGCTGAATTAACCATAAAATATGAAAAGAAAATAAACACATTGAAAGAGACAATTTTGGTGTTGAGTCTATTTTATTTTGAGGGTTAATGATTACATAAAAAATTAAAATTAAATGCTATTGAATGCGCCTATTGATGAGTGTCCAAAATGAATTGTCTTCAAGTAATGATGATCAAATAAAAATGATGAATGCGATGTCAGGAGGTCAGCGATCTCCGTTTTCAGCAAAGTCTCTTCACAAAATCGGTGAATTTCTTTCATTATAGGAAGACACAAAGTCACAAGTAAGGTGACCGCATGCGATCTTAAAGTCACGTCCGAGTACAGGAAAGTCCATCATCAGGAAAGAGCGTTACAAATATTTCCAAAGCAATAAAATGGTCCGCAGTGCAAATAAATATAAATATACAAACAACAAAAAATATATACAAAAAGACTATATACAATACATACAAATAAGATGCCCATGACAGGATTTCTATTCGCTTTGATGAATCGTTGCTTCCTTTTGAAATCAGCAATATTATAAGGTTAAATACAAAAAGTTCTTTAGAATAAGCCGTAGGTAGTTCGATAATTTTTCTTCTTCTTGCATTTTCTGAAGAATGTAGAACAGCTATTACTATAGAATCAGGATAATCACAGGCCCAGAAATGAAGATGAAAGAATTTTCAAATACTGCTATTGTAGATTGTTCGCTGAAGTATTAATATACGAGTTTATTTCAAGTTAAAAATATGCTCGGTGTTTCGTAATCCACTCTGCACAGACAGTAAGTTCGTCTTTTTCAGTCATTTCCAAATGTGCCAGTGGGTTATTGAAAGTCATAAACTCGGCAAACGGGTTGATGAATGGGTTTGTGGAGATGCTGATGGTAACTGGTTCTGGTTGAGGAAGGGTTAAAGCTTCGTCTATGGTAGAAATCGAGTCAGATTCTTCCTCGTTAAGATCTAGAATTGTGCAATCAACGGATGTCCCAGCATCAATTTTGCCATTAATTGGTTCTTGAAGCATTGCTGTTTGGCATTCAGCATCTCGCTTTTTTAATTCATTCATCAGAGCATTATTCACTATCAAAATAAACGGAACAAAGAAAATGGAAGAAATCCAGTCATTCCTTATAAAAACTCGATAGTAAATCCACAGGAATGTGCCGAAAGAAACATATTCCAGCACACCCATTTCTAACAACGATAAAATGTTATTCTCCACTAAAAATACAGTCTTAAAAGAGCTCAAAATAAAGCTCAACACCTCGAGCAGTTTCAAGCATAAAAATGACTTAACAAGAATGCTGTTAAAAGACTCATTGTTTGAATTTACATTGTTTCTAAAAAGTTAAGTAAACAATCTGACTTTATTTTTATTGTTACACAATACCATAAAAAAGCCTTAATACTCTATTTTAAGTGTTGTGTCTTGTGGTGCTGTAGAATAATGTAACTGTTTATTCTTAAAAGTGGAGACTAAATGGATTAAGTAGATATTTTAAAAATAGCCCTTTAATTTAAAAAATCAAATACATTAAAAATTTAACTTGGTATATATATATATTTATATACATAAAATTATTTGTTTAAATATTTATCTTTATATATTCTATATTTTAAGGAATATTTTATGAATTTAACAGGTGAATCACAAAATCACAATATTAAAAAATAATATATATAGCAATTTTCTTGCAATTTTCGATCGATACATTGTTCTATCTTGACGTTAGGTACGAGAAGTGACCAACAATGAATGACAAAGAATATTTGAAAAAAAAAAATGGGAATTGAAACTAAATTTCTTTAATTTTATTTTTTGAGAAGAACTTTTCTTTTTTTAAAATTTATCAAAGAATTATTGGTTTTTCGCAAGAAATGAACTCCAAATGTTCACCTTCACAAGACAAATACTCAAATTCTGGCTTTTTACCGAATGAGATACTACATGTTGGTTCCAATTTTCATTACAAATTTCTAAAACTCTATTTAAATTATAAAAATTAATTAAATCAATAATTAATTTAATATTTGAAAATTTTATGTTAATATCAAGTGTCATCCATTACAAATTTTTTTAAAAAATGTGTTGCATACATACATAGGCTTAGTGTGAAATAATAGTAGCAATTGAAAAAAAAGAGGTTTCTATAAAGAGTTTGACTGTTAACATCGCGTCGACATTTTAAGGAGGAAAATCAAGTTTCTATAAAAAGTTAGAAGGTGTATAATATGTTTTTATGATATGAATGTCCAATGATTTAATTGATTCTGGAAAACCTACTTACGAATACAGAACTACTAACATCATAAAAATTGACATTTGTATATTCCATTCAGTGAATTTTAGCATTGTGTGCTGTTCTATTTCTTTTAATACCCAATAAGGAGGAATCCAAGAGAGTACAAAAGAGCAGAATTCAAAAGAGCAGAATTTCCAAAACACTTCTAAATAGATTCTTAAGCATATTCCAACCATTCAAAATGCAGGCAGGATATCATGACTTTCGAATGGCGACTGGAGGAGATCACCAAAGATCATAATGCATCGTCGCAATTTTGAAACGTATTACTGTATATACCTATACAGAGTATTAAATATCGTAATGCATTGTATAGAACGCTATAT
>JAOUZG010052167.1:24074-41614 GCA_026289955.1 Argiope argentata | reverse complement strand
TATCTATCTATCTATCTATCTATCTATCTATCTATCTATCTATCTATATCTATATCTATATCTATATCTATATCTATATCTATCTATCTATCTATCTATCTATCTATATATATATATATATATATATACGCGTGTGTGCATGTGCTATAAGCGAAGAGCTCTCTGCTATTGTTCCGTTTTAAACAAACAAAAAGAGTTGAAAATATTAAAACTTCAGAATTATACATTTCTATAGGCATCTTTTGGTGACAATATATTGATAATAATTTGCCATTAATATTGCCTTTTGTATGTGATTACGTTTTAATATGGAATAAATTTATTTCATATTTCCCTTTTTTATACAGCAAGATTGAAAAAATATTAATTTTAGGATTGCCCTTCTAAGGTAAATTACGCATCAGTCAATTAAAAACTGTTTATACAATGGAACTAATTGGAATGCGGTTTTAGAGCTCAAATTTTTTTTAAAAAAATTTACATTTTAACATTTGGAAAAACAAGCAACTTTATGGTTTCATAGAAGTAAGAAATTTTGAATTTTCTTTATTATATTCATATGCTGATTCTTTCGAACCTTTATTGCGTCTTTTCCAGCCAAGTGCCCATTATCAACTTTGAACTTCCTATCTAGATATACTTCAGAACTATATATATTAATAATTATTCGTAATTGAAATAAAATACAGAACAATTATTGTTAGAACAATCAATAAATCATAAAAAATAACTAATAAAAGATTAAAATGAAATCTGCTATGCATATTTCAATGTATCATGCCGGAACATCATTTCTTGAACAACCAAGCATCACGTGCTCGTGCAAGCTAATTTATATATTTTTTCTTTTTAATTGTTTCATTGAATGAGTCACTTTAGTATTGCAAACGATCATAAAAAAACTTTGTCTAGCATTTATTATTTTAAAAAATATTACATTTCCTGTTCATTTCATTTCATATAATCACGTGCTCAAAAGGATGTTTTTAGTTTTTATTTGCTGTAGCCAATTAACTCATTTTTTTAAAATCAGAGTTTTTGTAAATGTGATGGCATCACGTTATTAAAAGCTGATTTATTTTTCGCCTACGGGTTTTTGTTGACGAAACAAAACCTCATTCCTGAAACAATATCATGTTTTGACATGACAATATTAGAAAGTATATAGAGAATAAATATTTTTAGAAAAATAAAAAATGTATGGGTTTAAAGTACAATGGGAATAAAAATAAATTCATTTTAAATATATCAGATCCTCTCTTAAGATTTCCACAAATTATTTCCTGCATCTCATATAACAATGTTTCCAAAGTAATTGAGATCAATTATCGCACTGTCACGCAGCGTAAATCACGCCGCTTTTCATCCCAGATAATCGAGTGATGCCCGCGAAGTAACTTCCATTATTTGGACCTCAATGATGAAATTAATGGGTCTGTTGTCGCTCGATTAATTCTGTGGATGTAATTAGAACAATGGCCTAAGGTAACTGGTGCCATCTAGCGGATATCCTTTATGTATGGATTAGGAGAGCGTTAGGCCTAATTAAAAATCAAATGACTTCCGCTTTCAAGAAGTTCTGTGTCGTTGTTGTGTTTCATGATGTGTCAGCTTATTCTTGAATATCAATGAAATATTTCTCTTGTCTGTTTAGCTTTGAATAAGTTGAAAACTTAAGATTCCTGCATACGACTTATAAACTCTAAAGGGAAATATGCTCGTTAAATTATGCATGGATATTAGGATTTTATATTACTAAAAAAGATTTAGAATAATATAAATTATGAATGGATATGTTAATGTTAAAATTTGTGAAATAAAATGATGACTCACTAAAGAACTGGTACTTTCGTATTATACCGTCTTCGCCAACGATTGTCAATGGTTTAGTAACTTTTTGGCGACGGATTTAAATTTGGCGATAAAGATCGACAGATTACACCATTGCCGGATTGCCATAATTGGCAGTTTAGCAACTCATTGGCGATGATTTAAAATTTGGCAATAAAGTTGGATGGTATAATACATAAGTACCAAGAAATTACCATTGTTTGGTTGCGAAATTGAACTAAATGAATTTAAATTCATTTGTATAGTCATATTATATTTTTTAATAAAACAGTTATTCAAAATACAATTGAGTTATTTCAAAAATCCAAGCAATTTTAAAATTTTAGAAATATATAAAAGATGACATTCGAAGCACAAGACTTTCTTTTAAAATTTCTTTTCACACAAATAAGGCATTTTATCTTTAAAATGATGGATTTTCTCGAATTTCCAATCGAACTTACAATCTTATAGTCTCGAAGCAGACATCATAATAACATACAAATACTTTCATGAAAACAAATTAGAGCATAAACATAATTAGATATAGCTGTGAATATTTAATAGAGTAAAATATTTTTATCTATTATATTAAAGAATTTATTAAAGAAATTTGATTAAAATTCTGAGCTGCATTCATTATAAAAACTGGATAATAAATCCACATGAATGTGCATAGAAAAGCATATTCAAGCATATCCATTTCTAAACAGGGTAAAATATTTTCCAATGAAAATACGTTATTAAAAGAGCTCAAAATCAGACAACAACTCGAGCAAATTCTAACATAAAAATGACGTTAACAAACATATTTGTTGAAAGACTCATTGTTTAAAATTGCTTTATTTCTAGATAATTAAGTAAACCATGAAGTTTTATTTTTGCTGTTACACAATACCAGAAATTCAAAAAATACTTTAAAATATTCTTTTAAGTGGTATTGTAATTGTATTTTTGTGGAATAAATTAACTCATTGTTGTTAAAAGTGGTAATTTAAACAACTGATAAATATTCTTTTAGTAAATCTTGAAGTATTGATTTTTTTAGTAAACATTTAGAAGTTTTCTAGCTATTTTATGATTTAGAATTGTAATTAGAGAAAAGGGTACATTCGTATTAGATCTTCGATGTGCCAACGGTCGCCAACCTCCTCAAGCCAATTTGTTTAGGAGGCCAGAACTCTGATACATTACACCGTCGTTGTTTGTCCCTTTTTACGTATAAACTCATTTCGTGTCCATTCAAACACGTATTTTTAGATGGAATAATACGTCACTGCATCTTTTTCGTTGGCAGGCTAATCCCAAATTTTAGTCATTAACGAGTCAAAAATTCAGAACGGAAAAACGGCTTTTAAGGTTTGCACAATTTTTTAAATAATGACGGTTATTTGCCATTATTGGCGGTTTAGCAACTCATTGGCGATGCTTTCAAATTTCGTGATAAAGATCGACGGCTTAGTACGTAAGTACCGAGAAAGGAGAGGCTGAAGCAAATTCTGATAAAATTTTTTGGTATTAGTTAGCATTGTTTGCTTTCGGATATACATTTTGGCAGCGACAATTATTTTTCCAAATGTAAAATAGCAACTATTTTTAAATATTATAATTAGTATTTGCTTGGAATATCAGGTAATCCCATTATACAGGAAAGAAACTAAATAACCTCAACAGAAAATTTTAAAACTTATCTTCACTACGGTGTATATTTGCAATTTTGAGTCGTTTATACATAAAAATTAATGATAAACCTAATAATTATATGTGAATCCGTACATAAAATTTACGGTCTAAATCAAATTTTAGTTTACATTTTATACAATTTAAACAAGATTTTATTTTCTAAAGAAACAGAAAAGAAAGAAAATAAAATTTTGGATTTTTTTGCGTTGAATGAGAACTTATTTTCTTTGAGCAAACTTATTTACTTTTTTGAAATTAAGATACGAATTAATTCATCTTTCAGTTAGTATGCTGATGCATATGAGCAAAACTTAATATGCGTTATCACCGTAAGGAAAATGTTATCTTGTTCGAAAGTTGTTTTTTTCCATTCTCCAAATTCCTTCCTCTGTAAGTAAATATTAAAAAATCATTTAAATCATCGCAAATATTCTGAGTGGAGTCGCTTTAAATGATAGGAGTCATGAAAAATTTATTAGGGTAATTTAAATGGATGGTAACTTAATATTAATTAAAGTTTAAGAATAACTACAGCTACAAAATTTCAGCATTTAATTGGAAATATTTTCAAAAAGAAATGGAAACCAACGTAAGCGGTCGACCTGAAATTAATATTTTCTAATGTTTAGTATTAACTGCATACAATAAACAGACGGTACATACGTATTGTTACGTTTTTTAGCGTAGAGGGTTCGAATTGAAAGGACTTTACTTGAGGACAGCACAAACAAATTTATTTACAGCTATTTACAGGATAATTGATAAAGTAAAAATTTCAGATAAACACAATCCAGCAATCAACAGTCACTTTCAGCGTAAATGCAAGCCTTACGCACAATAAAAACAGACTGAAAAACAGCTATCGTATAGCACAGCAAACAATAAATCACAGAGAGCTCAATAATACAACGCTAACAGCTCACAAATCCTCTAGTCTAGCGAGACGCTTTTTATTTCAGAGCAAACTCTCAACTAACTCACTCACTCTAAGAGTTCAGTTAACGAGGCACCTAGCCCCGCCAGGGACTTATCCTCGAACTTGGGAGATGTTGACTTGAGCGTGGCAGGTGAAGAACTAGCATAGACTGTTGATCTGCATAGCATCGAGAGGGCGTGGTGAGAGGAAACTAACTAACTCACTTCGGCTACTCGTCCTTATATAGCCGAAGAAGCGCGTGCATCAAATCTCGTGAAAATTCTCAAAACAACGCGCACAATCCAGCGGCTGCTAGACTATTCCTTTCGCCAAACCTATCAAGCTGGTGCGAGGCTCCTCGCCAAACGTCGCCATCTTTGGCGCTTTTTCGTGCCTTTTTGCCCGCTTGTAACAATATGAATAAATTGGAAAGCGATACTAGGCTTACTTAAGCTTATATCAATGCACAGGCACTAGAAAAGCGAATATATGTTTTGAATTACTTTATTTTCAGCAGAATGTAAAACAAGCAACAGATCATTGCAATATTAGTCTCAAAATTTCTTATATTTAATTTATTGTGTTTTGAATCATTGCAAACATGTAAGATTACAGATCTAGAGAAGCCAACCCCATGAGGAAATAAATTTCAATTTTTTTTAAACTATCTGTGCAAAATTTATTAAAATTATCTCTCTCCATTTTATTATTATCTTATATTTGAATTATATATATAAAAAAATATTTATACATCTTATAGTATAAAATATACTTATATTTAAATAGTCATGCTTCCGAATGAATGAATGAAATTATTCTAAATTTGATAAAATTCAACAAATCTGGAGTAGAGACCTTAAAATAAATTTCATTTGCTGACTCAAATCCTTTGTGAGTACATGCATTTACTCGTATAAACAAATACACAGAAAGTCATTATCCAAAAATTTACTTTTTGAATTGAAAGAAGCTTGAAGTACAAAGATTCTACAAAATACTGAGTTCATAATATGACTTTATTGCTGTATATTTCATATACAAGAAATAAAATAGTTTGTTATCGTCATTAAAAGGAGCCTTTACCCAAAATTATGAACGTCACAAATGATATATACCCAATGTTTAGTTTATATATTAAAAAACCCTACTACTTTTCATAGAACTAAGTTATTAAAATTAAAGTTATGCTAAAAATTTATGACAGAATTTCCACTGGAATTAATTCTATGGCTAGCATTCTCTTTTCCGGTCTTACATTGACTTAAATATTTGATGCCAAAGAAAAATAACTCCATTTGTACATTCCAAAATATTTTCCCAAAATTTTAGAAGGTATAAATGTTAGAGTATCGAATGCCAAGAGTAAACAAATTTTAAAAAAATAGTTATAACTGACATATAAATACAAATCACTCCGTCTCTTCCCTCTTGTTAAATGTATGATTAAAAGTCAATCGCATTCTTGATTTTTCCACATTAGCTTATGTCTTTTGTTTTCTAAATTTTTTTTGCTCTATTCAGGGAAAAGAATTTTTTTCCCTAAACCCAAATGGAAAACGTATGAAATATTTTTCATATTCAAGAAAACTCTATTGAAATTACTTTCTTTAATGCCAATTGACGTTGAGATGCAGTATTAGGATCAATGTATTTAAATTTATTATTTGAAGATTTATTTTTTTTCCACTTGCAAAATAAATGGACGTTCATTACTTAACCTTGAGAACAGATTTTGATAAACAAAGATTTTTAATCACTCTTTTGATAAAGCAAAGTCTTCTTTTAACAATCTTATAAATTTCTTGTTGGATCTTCCTTCATTCTTTAGTTTCAAGAAGATCTCCTTTTTTTTTTCTCAAAATGAATCTTTTTAGTTTCCAAATTTTCATCTTCATTTATCTTAAGAACTAAGTTTTTTTTAATATTCACTAACTTAAATATTAGACATCAAATAATGGGAATTCATTTTAATATTTTTTTAAATAAAATATTACAATAAATCTTATGTAACCAAAAATATGGAGCTTCCTTAATATGAAATACAAAGAGCACGAAGACATGTTACCAATGACACTTGCCATGGACAAGTGCGCTGACTGTCGTCAGCGATTTCAAGCCGAATGAGCGTCTCTTGTTTTCGAAGCAACACCAACTAGGGCCAAGAGTACGACTTATCTACACACTCATCTCATTTGCTTGCACAGCCCTTTTTTAAGGGCGGGGGAGGGCATTCATACACTTCACAGAAGAACAATACCCTAACCGAGACTCGAACTCGGGGTACCCAGGTCACAAGGAAGACGCGCTACCTCTGTGCCAGGAGGCCGGCTTAAATTATGTGTCAAACACAAACACAATCTATTGGTTGAATTTCCAATATCTTTTAACCGACTTTGAAATACCTTCTTTAAAACTTGTTCATTAAATCCGCTCTACATTAAGTATATATAATGATTCTGATTCAACTTTAAAAAAAAATTGACGAGTTATTGAACAGGAAACTTACCTTCAATGTTCTTAATCTATCTTACACCATTAATTCGGTTTCATCAAGTTTTTCAGGAAATGATGATAGCCACGATATAAAAACGAAAATCTTCTATTGCGCTTATCTCTTTCATTATCACTTAATGTACATTATAAATACCTGCTAATTTAGATACAGATATCTAAGCTTCGACTAATAGTTTGGCTTGATAGTAAGATTCATATTATCTTGCAACTTGCAGACATCTTAATCTTGGAGATACATTTATAGTTTAGCCTCTACACCTTATCTATCTACACCAGCCACAACAAAGGTAAATAGAACTTCTTAATTCATTATACTCACTTTTTTTAAGTTTGAAATGAGTTTGGCAATATGATTAATCCTATAATGTCATTCCGCTTAACCCTTTAACTGGTTTATTTTCTTTAACTATATAATAAGATAATACCTTCTATTTTGGGAATATTTTCTTATTTTGATTCAAATGGAAATCCATGGAATACTTGGCTTATCTACGTATTCGAAGTCATTTTACTATTGAATTTTAATTGTTATGAATGGTTTATTTTTTGTTTACAGCTATCAAAATTCGATAAATCGATGCACGTACGGCGTACGGGCAAACCGGTTAAATCTTTAAATGTGGTTTTCGATATGTTTTTTCAACTTCTATTGAAAACATCAAAATAATAAGACATTTTAAGAAGATAAATATGTTTAAACCTTTTATAATATTTTGAAACATTCAAAAATGAAAAAAAAATACTTTCGAGTCTCACATCGCAATGTCACCTCATCACAGTTAAAATAAATTAATGCAATACAAACCCCCTATTCTAAAAAGAGGGTGTTCAGATTTCTAAAATCCTGACCATTAATGCTAACTGGAATTTACTTTAAAATATTGATTAAAAACATTTTTTGATAAAATTAAAAAAACAGAATGCCCAGATGCATTCAAATTTATCATGGGAGAGAAGCTGAACAATCCGAAAATTAATACTTTGCAGGCTCACTATTTAAACGACAATTATCATAAAAGGAAATAATTATTATTTTTGTTTCTTAATGACAAAAAGAAATGTTCTGATATAGGGAGATAAAAAGCAAAAATAATATCAATTTTTTACAATTCTCATTTATTAAAGTATTACAGATCAAATTTTATTATTTGAATCCTTTTTTACGAATCTTTTAGGTATTATAGCTTTCTAATCATTATTGGTTCCTATCATTATATAAGTTAAACGAAATTTAATTCATCTAATGATTAACAATTAAATCCTATAAACATCAAAATAACGTGCTGTTATCAAGACACAAGTTAAAGAAATTTTAATTTTCTGAGTAAGTAAATGAAACATTTAACACAAAATTCACATCGTACAAATATAAAAAAAGAAATCTATTAAAAGCTTTAAAAAATATAAAATTAATTGAGGAACAAAACAATTTTTTTGGAGACACCACAAAACATCATAACCAAAACAGCGTCATTTTCTCATATGATAAAACCCCGAACGATAGTTTTCTGAGAGCGAGATTAATTATTTAAAAGCAAGAAATCATAAACAACCTGAAAGATGACGTCATTTCATAGAAACGACAAGCAAAAAGCAATTGATAGTAAAGTTAATTAAATATTTCAAACAATACTGGGAAAACAAACTTCAAATGTCATGGGTCAGGTGACTCGCTATCTACCAATTGCAAAACGAATATTTTTTGCTTATGTTTTTTCGGAGACACCACAAAAACTCATAACCAAAACAACATCAAATTCTCACATGATAATAAGAAGACTAATAATGGAATGTTAAGGTTTAAAATTTATGTTGATATTTGTAAGACAAATTTTTAACATTTATAATTAAACTTACTTATTACAATAGTCAGCATTTGTATTATAAACATAACTTATTTCATCTGTTTGATCTCAATATTTTTGTAAAAATAATACATCTTTTTTTAAACGCGAAATTAATACCTAATTTGGCGCATTTCATTTATATACTTCACAAAATAATATACCCCTTTCATTCAAAAATATTCGAGCTAAGTAAATGCTGTCTACAACATATTAAGCATGATGTTAATTCTTTGAAAATACACTTTCCTCTCTAATCAACTTTTGAGGTGGATTTATTAAAGCTCAGAAATTTTTGCCGATGCATATCTTTCAGACTTGATATACAAGTCCATCTAATCATATGATATAATGTAATAAATGTTAATTTAGCTATTTCTATTCGCTAGATTACATACGGTGAGAGTGTCTTAGAATCATGTAAATGAAATCAATTTATCTCTTTCCTTACAACAAAAAATCCTATGCATCTTGCTTCAGACGAGATGACGTCACATCATACATTAAATACGTCACAATAACACAACGCCTTAATATGCAGATGGAAGTAATCAAAGAACTTCATGATGTCATAAACATGTGATACTCTGCAAATATACTAGCAAAGCGAATCATTCTTTTTATGAATACCAATACACAACAAACTCTGAATTGATCAAGTTTTTCGCAATTCGGAATTTTCTTTCCAGGTTGAATTCATATATTTTAGTGCATAAATAAAAGAAAATGTTTTGGGTTCTAAATTCTTACATATGAAAGTGTTCGACGAGTGGGAATGAAACTACCATCTTGGAAATGTTTGTTCGAAAATGAAAATTTTCTTTCTGGAGGAATAAATAAAATCGTTCAATGTTTTAGTGAAGTTAATATAAAAAGCTAGTGCATGTTTTGCTTTCTAAAACTATTCAGAATGTCGTTCAGTATGAAATAGAAGATATAACTCCGGAACAAATGAAACAATATTTAGAAAGGAAAATAATAAAACAGAACGAAAGAAGTCGAAGCATTTTAAAATCAAGAAACAAATTTCAATGTATTGAATATGTATATCCGTTATAAAAATCAATAAAATAGTTTTGTTGTCGCAGTTGTTACTTATGGCACTTGCCATGGACAAGCCCCCCGCTGATACAGCAGCACATTTAATCCAAAAGGAGCGTCTGAGGGCCAAGAGTACGACTTAGCCTACACTCACCACATTTGCTTGCACAGCCCCTTTTTACAGGGGGACACAGTCACACATCTCACAGATAGCACTCAGAAGAACAACCATGCCCGAACCGGGACACGCAGAACACGAGGAAGGCGCTGTGCCAGAAAGCCGGCATAAAATAGTTTTATTTAATTGAATAAATTAACTTTTAATATTTATTGCGGTAATTATGTATTAGACCGTCGACGCCAACTGTCGCCTGTGGTTTAGTAACTCACTGACGACGGATTCAAATTTGGTGATAAACCGACTACGCCAACGAAATAAACAAAATGGCGGATGACAGTTAAGGTTTGAACAATGTTTTAATTAATGGTGGTTATTTGCCATTATTGGTGGTTTAGCAACTCATTGGCGAAGCCTTCAAATTTGGCGATAAAGATCGATGGTCTAATCAGTAAGTACTTTTATATATATATGAGCAATAATGACATTTTATAAAGACAATTATTTATTAAATAAAATATATAACAAATGCTTTAAAATATGAGAATATATAAAGCATGTAATAAATCGATGCATTTCTATTATTTTATTTTATGTAATTGATACTAATCAATTGCAAGACAACGGAATGATATTTTTATAACTCAAATAATATTTTATCAACAACGTAAATACATAATTATCATTAAATATTTTATTCTGATGCCATATTTTAATAATTTTACCCATTAATTAGAAAATTAAAAGCAAATATTGATGATTAATCATCTAAATATTAAGAAAAGGAGTTTTCCAAATTTCTCAATAGATGGCGCAATTGGTACTAAATCACAATTTCAATCAATTTAATTCATGGAATATGGAATTCTGAAAATATTAAATAAGTATTTTTAAACATTAAATGATAAACCAAAATTATCTTGATTACATTAAAATAAATCCGGTTTTTGTTTGTAAACTGTTTATTCTGTTATTTTTTTTACGCTTCCATTAAAGATTTCGGGCCGTTCTATCTCAAAAATGGTAGTAGAGACTACTGACTCTGCAATATTCTGTCTCGTTGTTTATACTCGATTATAAAAGCATTCCCTATAGATTTAAATGCAAATAAACGATAACATTCCAGTTGAAATGGTTGATATCAAAAAAATTTAGTGAAAATTACATAAGATTTCCAAACAATGTTACATAATTTGGGTTCATTTGCAATGCAGTTCTGAAACAAATAATACACGTTGAACATAATATGTCACAAAATATATACAAAGAACAAGATAAAAACAAAACACATGATTAACACAAACACACTTTGTTGGAAAAAGTTTTGATAACTTTTATAAAGACCTTGAAACGTTCAAACTATAAAATATATTCGCCAACATTTAATTTGTAAAAATATGATGTTGATTAATCCTTTTTAATTAATCGAATGTATTATCAGTAAAGTAAACTCGCCTTCAATGCCCTTAATTTATTTATCTTGTCTTAACACACTTTTCGAGTAATGTTTTTAATATCTCCGAAATCAAATATAAAATATTTCTACAACCATTATCTACTTAATTATCATTCAATATACATTATAACTTATCGAATGAACCTCCTCCGACCTTCAAAAAATAACAGTTTCGCTTGTTAGTAAGATATATATTGTTACGAAAATCTCACAAGAACGATGCGAAGATACAAACTTTATTGCCTAGGAAAACGTATATTAAATATAAGCAACAGAAGTTACAAATACACAGAGAATTAACTCAATTTAATCCACTAATTTCGGATAATAGCAAATCCATAGAAAGCACGTCACAAAGAAAAGACGCTTTCTCAAGCTAAGCCAAATAGTGTAACTTGTTCTTAATACTGATCTCATCTTCACCTTAAGCCACGCCTTTTAAATAACCTCCCACTAAAGTGGGCGGGGAAAACACGGAAATGTCCTGCTAGTTCCGCACAACTGAAATTTTCACCAACATTCTCTAAGATCAAATATTTCTTAGCTTCTACTACACATTTTAGCTTTTAGTAAAATTCGTTACAACCTCATTACGTATCTAATACACCGACATTGCCAAATCAATCAAATATGGCGATATTCTGCTGTAAAATCTCCTTAGGACTATCTTTTTTCACTGACTTGCTATTCCGTTACAATTAATTTTATGCAATTCAATTATGCACAATATTTACACAAAAATCCATACACATTTACAAAAAAATTCTTCTTATTTACAGAAAAATTCATACAAATTTACAAAATTTGCTTCTAATTTACAGAAAAATTCATGCATATTTATATTATTTACTTCTAATTTACACAAAAATTCCTACATGTTTACAATATTTACTTCTAATTTACACAAAATCCTTACATATTTACAATATTTACTTCTAATTTACACAAAAGTCATAACTATCCTCTTTCGGGCACCTTCATCATGTAAATACCTTAATTCCAATGCCTTTATATTTTATATCTCCTCCGATACGACAGCAAATGTAATCTGAGCTTTAAATTTAATTCATTACGCTTGACCTTTCTGTTCAGAAAAATTATGAACTACACTTAATTAAAGGCTTCAACGTAATGACATTAATTTATACAGATTTCAATAAGTTTTTGAAACTGAACTTGAAACATCGAAACTAATACAAAGCATTTTACTTGAATGAATATAAAAAAGATTTTAAAAATGGTAAAATATTCAAAAATACAAATTAATGTTGATTGTTTTATTTTTTAGTAAAAATAATTCAAAACAAAAATTTAAATGACATCAATAAGTCTTCCAAATTTAATTATATGGAGAGATTATACTCGAACTGAAATTTATTTAATAGTATTGAATAAACATGTGGATTTCCAAGGGGAAAAGAGTAATTACAATGGAATATGTTCGATTTATCAAGGTAATGAAATTTAATAATTCTAAAATTAAAGTGTTGAATGCTAACGATTAAAACAAAACTGTATTGAAAACTAACATAATTTACTTCAATTCTTTTTCTCACTGAACAAAAATTAATCCTGAAATTCTTATTCAAAAAGAAATTTTAACAAAAAATAATGAGTAAAAACATTTTAATGAATTTTTATCAGAATATTAGAGATAAAATTTTATTATTTTAATTATTTTCTAAATTTTAATGCTTTTATCTCTTGGTTTTCAAAATTACTAATAGAGGTAATTTGGAGCATAGAAACAGAATTATATTTAATTAATGATTAATTGATAAATGGGTTCTATAAAGAATAAAATAAGTTGTTGCTATAAAGACACTAATTTAATGAATTTTAATCCTTTTTTCAAATAAGCGAAAAGTCGATTAAGAAATTATCCTTCTTACAAACAAGTGAATGATATGAAACAAGTGAGGGTAAAAGATATGTTTAGTATGCCCCTTACCACACCAATGATGCAAAGTCGCCAATAAAGATGGTTGACAAAGTAAACAAACATTTCTATGGGATAGTTACGGTTACCACTTTTCGCAATATGATTTTTTTTGCCGATAAGAATTCTTATATTTTTCAGACCCGGTGCCTTCTAAAGATGACTCCGACGTCTGTTGAAGGCACTGGAAAAATTTTTAACTTTAAAAAACATCCTACGGCTAGCCACGGGAGCGGGAAACTAGTAGTTTCGCTAGCACATTGAACATAAGGAAGGATTGTATGGATAACATGAACAGTAAATAATAAATAATCGAGAAAGAGAAAGACGCAAAAAGAATGGATTTAATAGAAAATTTTATTTATAGGAAATTTATTAAAAAGAGTTGAAGCTCATGTACAGCTCAACCATTGTAGGAAGAAGTAAACAAAACATCATTAGGGTTACTACAAGAGCGTTGTGTTGGGTTGCCATATTGGCGGTAAACTCGGGGGCACACTAATGTCCACTTTAACCCAAGTGAGATCAAATAATTTTTTGAAAAGTAATTTGGCGAAGAGTTTGACAAGCTGTCTCTAGGGGTATTTTAACTTATTTATAACTTTGCTTCATAATTACAAGCAATTACCACAGCATTTAGTATATGTTGAAAATGTAATTGCTCATTCCATCTTAATTCTATTTGCTCGCCATCATAATCTTTTCTTTGACAATAAATCTCTGTTTATACGCTTTCATGCAAGCTGGATTTAAAAATTTGTATTTGTATGCATCCAACAGCAAAATGACCTTCACACCAGGAAACGTGAACTTGAAAGATATAAGGTATTGGGATTTATAGCTACAATGGCTTTTATCCCCGGATTCCAGAAGTTAATATTTAAAAAATCTTGTCAAAAAACAAAAAAAACAAGCACAAAAAATACCAGGAAAGATTCAAACAAAGTAAATAACCTACAGCAAATTGAGTGCCATATTACTTTTTCGAAAAATAATGTTCTTATCTAATAAGTTTTTGAGGTGAAAAGAACAAAGACTGAGAAATTATCACTCAAGTCAGTTACATAAATGGTACAGAATCTTATGCAATCTAATATATAGAAATTCAATTACTTCCATTTATTAGATTATATATGGCGATAATGTCTAGGAATCGTGTAAGGAAAATCATTTAATCTCTTTCCTTACAAGAAAAAAACTCAGCACTTATCGTTTCGTTCATGATGACGTCACGTCTGTCGTTAATTACGTCATAATAACGCCACACCTTCCTATATGGATGGAAGTAATCAAGGAACTTTATTGGGCCAGAAACTTGTGACTTTCAGCAAATATACTGGCAAAGTGAATAATTCCTCTCTTGAATACCAATTTGGAGCATACGCCGTATAGGTAAATTATTTTGGAGTTTCCTTTCGAGGTTTTGAATTTAAATGTTGAAGTGTATCAATGAAAAATAAAAGTTTGGGTACCGAATTCTTAAATATATGAGAATTCGAAAATTGGTGATGAAACCAGATGAAATGGTAGAAAATTATGGGCGAAAATAAAAACGTAGTAAGGTTAAGTTTTTAGTAAGGTTAACTAAGAAGTTCGTGTCAGTTTTGAACGCGAAGTAGGAAACTGAAGTATTTCCAGTATGAAACTGAAAATTTAAATCGGGTACGAATAAAAAAAAACACATTTGGTAAGAAATATTCAATAGAAAAAAATATAGTCAAAATATTTTAAAATAAAGAAACAAATTTTAATGTCCTAAAGGTTGATATCAATCATAAAATTTATAAAAAGATTTTATTTCATTGACTTTTAATGATTATGTCATTTTAAAATAATGATATTTATGTACTTTTTGTATGAGCGTGTAAATATTTATAAAATGAATATAAATAATACAAGAAGATATTTTAAATGCCTTAGAGTTTCAGAGTATATAAAACATTAAATAAATCGGTGAGACATGATAGAGCAACACCCCCCTCTTTTTCGCCAAGGATATTCAGCGCCAAATATGGCAACCCGATGTTGTCGTTGGAGGATATCTTCCTCCGGGAGATAAGACGCAAGAGCACGGGGAGTTGGCGATTTTGAAAAGTGCGCCAAGGTAGTGATGCTCTCTGCGGATCAACCAATAATTCAATACGTTTGAATATATTTTATTTCGTTTCAGTTAAAGTCTTAAATTACAAAAGGTTTTTCTAACTTACTATTTTTATAACCAAAATAATATTTTAAGGTGTCAACAAAAACAGAGTAAAAAATAGTAAGCATTAAAATTTGATTTTATCTTACATTTTTCAAAAAAAAAAAAAAAATTGTTGCAATGTAAATAATTTTAGTGGGGATTGAAGATGGATGTTTCAAGGTCAGATTATTCCCTTTTATGAAATTGACCATCCTTCTGATTTAATCATGATTCCTAAGAAATAACTGAAAATATTTTGATAGTTAAACTTCTGTCATCCATTAGAGAACTTGGAGGTTTAAGGGTTAAAAGACCGAGTGTGTGGCGATTGGCGCTCGTTGAATCTGTTCGTGGTCGCAAAGTCCTCCATATCGAGAGTAATATCACTGGGGGTACTGGGGCAGAGGTTATCGTTCCCTGTTCCAGGTCTGAATTATGATCTGAGATGAGTGAATGAATATGCATGAATGGTAGTACGCCCCCTAAAAAGGGTTGTGACGTGTGTGTAGCTAAGTCGTACTCTTGGCCCTAGATGGCGCTACTTGCAAAACAAGAGACGTATATTTCCGGCTTAAAAATCTGCTGATGTATCAGCGGGGCTTGTCCATGGCAAGCGCCATAAGTAATAACAACTACAGGGTGAAAAGAGAAGATTTAAATGCTATAAATATATAAAGTGAAAATATTTAAACCTCTAGAACATTTATAATATTAAATTGTTAATTTTTTTTAAAAAAAATTTGTCAAAATATCTTATAGCTGCTCGAAATTTGTTTTGTTGAGTGAAAACGAGTAACAAAAAAATTCTCACATAATAATTCGTAGTAAAACTTTTAAATTAAAAATACTTACAAACTAGACGAGGTGCTATATCTTCAGATATGATTACAGAATAAAGAAAATTGTAGAAATTCTCATGCATATTAACTAAGTGGTTGAAAAATAAAATTTATAGAAAAATTGTTTTCCTAAATATGCATCGTAAAAATCAAAAGCTTTTATTTTGCCGTTGGACTTTCTCTATCTTCTAAAATTGTCATTCATTCAATACATTTGAATATTACGTTATTTCAAATCCTTATAAACTCATTTTAACACTTCTTAAGACACTAAAATATATAATGCCATTAGTAAGAAAAATGATGAAGGAATATGGAGAAAAAAAAGATTTAAATCAAGCTCAAATTATTGATAGACGATTAATTTTTAATAAGTTTTTATGGATTCCAATTCCTTTCATTCAATGATGGAGAATTGGCTTGAGATAAGGAAAATTTTAAATTAATATTTCTGAGTAACTTAAAGTGATTTCTGAAAAGTAATAAGATCACAGAAAAATCATCTGATAAGTTGGGTTGTCAATTAATTAAGACAATGATAAGCTGTTGCATTAAATGTTTTTAAAGCTGAACTTCTTAATAGGATATATCAGACTTAATGTTTAAAACACTTTCTAAAAGTATAAATGATCAAAAAAGTACACCAGTGTTGAATTTTCAACTACAATTTATGGTTTCAAGCCAATTGTGTCAACGCAAAATGCATGTATTTTCTACACCAGCTGAGGTAACGCAATACAGATTAGAAATATTTAATTTTCTTTATTCTGTATTATTTTAATTCGAATGTACTTCAAAAAGAATTGCAAAAATTAGTTCATTAACAACGTTCATTTTTAAATTTATCAAACATTATGAAAATAAATAGAATCGTTTAAAATAATCGGCCGAAAACGTGTTAAGCCTAACCTCATTAGTGTGCGGAAAAAAATTGAAATTATTATTAATTTCGTGGCGGGAAAAAATATTTTTGGAGAGAAAGTTAGTTTTTAATTAATTAATAATAATTGAATGAATGAATATTTAAACAAACTGTATTAACATCAAATGTCATCCACTACAAACTTTAAAAAATTGACTTGAACTTGATTGGGTGAATAAAAAGTATTTTTATTAACGATTGAAAAGTTGAACAAGATATATATATATATATATATATATATATATATATATAT
>JAOUZG010052167.1:0-10154 GCA_026289955.1 Argiope argentata | reverse complement strand
TTGTAAATTATTGACCAGCTCTTATTATTTCTAAAGGTTGCTTAGTTCTATTAATATCCCGTTTTTTTAAGCGATTCTAGGGCCATATTGGGACTGACCTGTTAGCTTTGAACAGCAGTCAGATAACGAGGACATCTGAGTTGAAGTCCACTCTAAAAATATAGCACCCCACCAGTTGGAGGATATTAATTCTGGATATCCTCCGTGATTAAAATAAAATGCTCCTCGGTCTCAAGTTTTTCGTGAATGGTCATTTCTTTACTCTGAAAAAAAGGTTACGATTTTCACTTATTTGAATATGGTAATGAAAAAAGAAGAAAAAAATCTAAATGGAGGAAATATTAAAATTGCAATTGTTTTTTTTAATAAAGATTTTTCTAATTTTTCATCGAGTACTTTTCTGATTCTCAGTATTCTTCCAAACAAATAATTTTAAATAAATAAAGAAGATAAATAATAAATTTATAAAATGAAATTTGAAAAATGTTTTTAACAACTAATTTGCAATGAGATACATAATCGTTGATTTAAACTTCATTGTATATTGATTAAATTTGGGTCTATAAGAAAGAATTAACTCAAAGATTGGCCTGCTTTCTGGCACAGAGGTAGCACGTCTTCCTCGTGTTCTGGGAGTCCCGGGTTCGAGTCCCGATCCGGGCATGGTTGCCCTTCTGTGTTCTGTGCCCCCCCTGTAACAAGGGGCTATTCAAGCGTGTGTGGAGGGGAGGGGGGTTTCATCCTCATATGAGTTAGAAGTCAGACTTCTGCCCTCGGGTGCTCAGGGGTCCATACCCTCAGAAGCTGCTGCACCCCTATTTCCGTAGTAAAAAGCGGGCACGACATCATCATCAACAACTCAAAAATTGAAGAAAAAAACTGGCTAGTTTAAACAAGTGATATTTCCATCAGAATCTACAAATTTATCGATTTTTAAATGAAGACGATCACCGGGAATACTTTTGTCTAGCCTTATCATGAGTGTCTGAGCAAAACTCCAAAAACGCAATGAGTAACATAGAATGGTAGCTGTAATTCATGCCCTTTTCGGGCATTGTAGCTTTAGCAGACATCTTATCAGTGAAATGAATTAATCATATACCCTATTTACTGCTTTACTCGAATCCTATTTACTGCTTTACTCGAACCCTATTTACTGCTTTACTCGAACCCTATTTACTGCTTTACTGCTTATCCGTTTGGGGCACTCTAAATCCGCTGAGATCAAACGTCCTTTCATTGGCGTGATGTGGAAGTTTGAAGAGTTAAGGCGCCAGATCAGGTCTCTTCCGCGGCATCTGTCTGCTTTTTAAAATTATGAAGTCCTTCCCGAAATATCCTTAGTTTTGCTTTGAAATGGGAAGTTAATATAATTGAACGAAACTCTCCACTAATCAAGATTCAAAAATTTGTAATCAAGGCAGCAATTTCTGGAAATGCTATCAAAGAATAAACATTTGGAATTAAATTTTCAGAAGACTTTCATTTGCACATCATCCAAATCCTCAACATTTCAATTTAATATACTAAATAAATCTTGGTAAACATACCATAAAAACAGCTGTATATCACTTGAAGCAAATCTGGAGGTATACTGTAAAATTTATTATTCGATGATGTCTTAAATCAATAGTGGAATAATGAGTTTCTATAGAAATTTATAGTGTTTTCAATAACTTGAAGTTTGAAGAAAGCGGGAGCCAGGTCAGATGTCATCTTCGTCATCTGACATTGTTAAAAATTACGATGTTTATCGTGCAATAGCCTTATGTTGCTTTTAAATGGGAATCTTATATAATTAAATCAAACTCCCTACTAATTAATATTCAAAAACGTATTCAAAGCAGCAATTTCTGGAAAAGTAATCAAAGTATAAGCATTTTAAATGGATTCTTTAGAAGACTCTCACTAGCACATCTTCCAAAATCATCAAAATTTCAATTTAATATATTAAATAAATCTTAATAAACATATCTTAACATATGTATATCAAAGGAAGCAAATCTAGCGGAATGCTGGAAAATTTATTATTCGATGATGTCTTAATCAATAGTGGAATAATGAATTTCTATAAAAATGTATAGTGTTTTAAATAATTTAAAGTTTGGAGAAAGCGAGCGCCAGGTCAGAAGTCATCCTAATCGCCTGACCATTGTTCAATATTAAGATGTTTATCGGAAATAGCCTTAGTGTTATTTTAAAATGATAATATAATTGGTATATTATATAATTGAATTAAATTCCCCATTAAACAATTACACATTTTAAATCGATTTTTCAGACGACCGTCACTTGCTCACCATCTAAATCCCCAAAATCTCATTTCAATATACTAATTAATTATTAGCAAACATAATTTAACAGCAGCCGTACATCACGAGAAGCAAATCTAACTGTGTACTGAGAAATTTATAACTCGAAGCTATCTTAAATCAATAGTGGAATAATGGGTTTGGATAGAAATTCATTATGTTTCAAATAATCGCAAGATAATTCAGTTTACCTAAAACTTAGCGGCCGGCGTAGATCTCATTTCTACACTATCCAAATTCGATTTCGATTAAATATATCAGAATATCGTGGCATTGATAAACAGAATAATACTAATTAACTAATCTAATTTATATCTCACTAATTTATGGTTGACTGATAATAAATTAAAATGTAATTAATTTCTAGGTTTTGGAGCTAAATTAAAAATGTATTTTTATGGATCATACGTATAATATTAATTTCTGTGACTAAAAATAAATGAAGTAATTTATTTAGGTTTTTTTTTTATTTATACAACGGAAAATTAGTCACGAGTCAAGACAGTAAATTTTCAGATTTTTTGTAGTGCTTGAATTCAAGGTTCTTAATCTCTGGACCTAACAGGTATATCGAGTACTGACATGGCAAAAGATTCCTTAGTAAGTGGTTGTGCAAAAAAACCCCAAAACGTACTTAAAATATTGCTAGTAATAATAGCACATAAGAAAACGAAAAAAAAACTGGAGTTTTTTTTTTAAATATTAATAAATTTTTTTAAAAAAAATCGGTCCAGATTCAATACAATATAAATAAAGTTAGTGGGGTTTTAATTTTTGAAATTAATAGAATTTTTTCTCTTAAACAAAAATACGTCCAAAAATAATTAATTGAAGTTTTTTTTCTATGTCCTTATCACGACTTATACACTGGTGTAAATACACGAAATTGAAAATAGATTGTATGTATTTTTCTCAGTTCAATTTTATATATATATATATATATATATATATATATATATATACTTAAACAATTTTAAAGAGGTATATATAATAAATTGCCATTTTCATTATAAATTAGAAAGATACACAAATGTATTAAGAGAGCGCGTATGCTGCTATTCCTAAAGACATAGTGGAACTAAGAAGAATAAAAAACAGATATGTAAGTGAAAAAATGAGAAATCCGGCCTGAAGACTTTCTCAAGGGTCACCATCAAGCAAGGATTCCAATAGAAAGTGGAATTTTTTTCTGTAAAGAGTTAGACTATTGTCTAAAAAATTAACTCTTTTATGACACGAAAAATTCCAGATTTCAAAGTGGAAGAGAAGCGCCAATTTTTAGTACAAAAAATAAAAGACAATTAGAAAACAAACAAACAAAAAAAGACAATTAGAAGAACGAAAAAAAATTCGGGTCATAAAAGAGTTAATTTTTTAGATAATAGTCTCACTCTTTAGAGAAAAAAATTCCACTTTCTATTGGAATCCTTGCTTGATGGTGACCCTTGAGAAAGTCATCAGGCCGGATTTCTCATTTTTTCACTTACATATCTGTTTTTTATTCTTCTTAAAAATATCTAAACTACCAAATTTGAAATGTAGCTTCTCTATTCAATTTATAGAATTGGGTTAAAATGTGGAAGAATTCCATCCGAAAAAAATATTTACTTATTCGTGTATATGAGTACGATTACTCATCAACATATAGAACTATATGAATGAAATGTGGCATATAGATAAACCTATAGATTTGATTGTTTCATTCGCCTTTATATTAGAGCGTATGCTGAATCATAAATTATAAAAAGCTTCAACTTAGTAACATATCTAAAATGCATGCTTGGCTATATTGTAACATACGAAAATCGACTGGGGGAAAGGGGAAAGGGGATGTCGGTATTCTCTTCTACTCTGTCCTACCTCCTTTTTGAGCCCAGAAAACGCCGATCAGGATAGATGCAGAACAAAAAAGAGTGTCGGTAAATATTTGTACCATTTAGAGAAATCACTAAAAATGCATAACGTCGGCAAGTATATATTTGAGATTGCCGATGGTGTTATAATCTGAAAAATTCCAAGTAAACCTAAATTAGTCTGATGATCTTATTGTAGTCTTAAAACTGCCATGTAAATTTGGGGGTACTTACGTATTATACCGTCCAACTTTATCGTCAAATTTGAAGTCATTGCCAATGAGTAGCTAAACCACCAATTATGGCAATTCGGCAATGGTGTAAACCGTTGATCGTTGTCGCCAAAGTTAAATCCGTCGCCAAGAAGTTACTAAACCGTTGGCGAAGACGGTATAATACGTTAGTACCAATTTGGGTATGCAACCATATTGGCAAAATTTGGATTTCTGAGTATGGTTGTCCACGCTTACTCTGAAAATCACGAAATAAATCCAATATCTTAGCTATTTTGGCATAATCTAAAAGTTTCAGTCATCCCCGAAATGCAACCATATTCACGAAATCTTGGCATCTTATGAACAAAGGAACTTGGTGACATCGTCCATTAAATCATTAATCTTGACGTTTTTGGCATAATCTGAAATTCTGCAACCCAGGAATATAGTCATATTGGTGAAATCTGTGGATTTTATAAATAAAGGAGCATGGAGATCTGGTAGTGATTCTTAAATCATTACTAAACCTATTACCTTGAATGCTTGGCGTAATATAAAATCTGCCAAATCACCATTGAAATGTTGTTGTGGATTAATGCACTTTACAAGCCCCCCTTACAACCTTATTTAAGGGGCGGACTTCCTTCATTCATCCCATTTACTCTTTCGCAGATCTTTATTTAGATCCGAATCAAGGATCGATCTCGTATGAGCCAGTATCCCAATGATATTAATCTTGATGTGGAGGGCTTTGTGATCATGTCCGATTTGTAAGTGTGCCAGCCACCACACATACAAACACACGGAGAGTCTTCTTTCGCAGGGGGTTTGAACTCGTTACATGAGGGATGAGAATCTAATACCCGACTGATCAGACTATACTGGCATTTTGCGAAAATATGGCGATATATTATGTTATGTAGCTTGACGATCTTGGTAATCTTAACCACTTAACAGTTTTATTTTCTTTACTATCTTATAAGATGACACCTTCTATTTTGGGAATAATTTCTTATTTTTATTCAAATATCAATCCATCGAATAATTGGCATATATACGCATTCGAAGTCATTTTACTATTGAATTATAATTGTTATGAATGGTTTATTTTTTGTTTACAAATATCAAAATTTGATAAATAGATGCACGTACGGCATACGGGCAAAACAGTTAAGGGGTTAAATTATCCTAATAATTTCGAACGCTGTAAATATTTACAAGTACCTTGAACAGAAGATACTAGATTATTTCGAAGAGAACGCATACCCAATGGTTAGGCTTTTAGAAAACCCTTTCACTTAGCTATGATTTTTGCAATAAAAAAAGGCATTCTAAATGTCACTGAATTACTAAAAATGTTGAATCATATAGACTCAGAATTGCACTTTTATAAGATTTAAAAAAATCAATTTTTGTGATTAAATTTCATAATTTAATTTAAGACAGATTTATTAAAGAGATATCTTTAAATCAAAGCATTAAAAGAATAATTCAAATCTTGGTAAATTTGCCAATTTGAGAATTGGAATGAAAAATAAAATATTTAAGACTCTTCTCCTGCATTTAAAGCAGACGATGGTTAAATATTATAAGGTAACAAATAACTAAAAAATTTAAAAAAATGAGAAGAAAAATGATGCCGGGAACATTCGTTTTTAATGGTAACCAAAAAACTCCAATTTTGTTTGCGAAATTATAAAAATATACTCAAATGAATTGTTATTTATTATGTAAAATTCTGAGTGTGATAATCACACGCTATATATATCGTGTCGGGTTAGCCTGGTGGGTAGGTTGGTAGACTCGCATTCCTCATGTTTCGAGTTCGAACCCTCCATCTGATCATTCTTTGTGTGAGTGGTCATTGGTTCAAGTTATATTTGTCAGGCTCACAAAGTCCTCCATGTGGAGAGTAATACCAATGGGGGCATTGAGTCAGAAGTGATAGTTCTCTATTTCAGATTTGAATAACGTTCTGTAGATAAATTCATGAATGAAATCCGCCCCCTAAAAAGGGTTTTTGAAGAGTATAAGGTAGAATTCAGACTTCTTCCCTCGAGTGCTCAGGGGTTTATAGACTCTGACGCTACTGCACCCCTCTTTCCGTTCTTAAGCGGAACACGAACTATGCTATATAGCTTGGTAATTGAAGTCGTCAAATTGGCGACATTTGTTATTGACCCATTTTCACACCATGCCATTACCACCATTATACCATTACATGGGAAATAAAACAATGTTTTTAAAAACAAAAACAACAACGTGCACAAAATCCAATGGAAGCATCCAACCTAAAAGTTAATCGAAGTTAAACATTCAATTCAAAATAAAATCAGCTGTTTTTTTTTTGTGATTATTAGTTAAATATTTTATTGAAATTTCAAAACGTACTGGTTTGCTAAATTAATACTGTCGATACCCTTATTTGATAGTTATGTAGCAAATAAAATATTTTCCCATTTATTTTCAAAGTATTGATTCCGGTTTTTTCTTTTGTGACACCACTTATTATTATTGTTATTATCATTGAAACGGATTGCATGGGGTTTGGGATATTATATTGTCTTACAACGGATTGCATGGGGTTTGGGATATTATATTGTCTTACAACGGATTCTGAAATCCTCTTTGCTTACGCATGCGTTAGGATGGGTTTAATTTGCTAAAATAGAGGTGGAACGAAAGATAAAATGAAGGGATGTTTACATTTAACAATAAAACAAACTCTGATCACTCGCAGACTGAATTAAAATAATACGGTTGGAAAAAACAGGATATTCACATACATGTGAAAAAAAATCGAACAAAAAGATATCTAATAAGGCAAAAATAAAGGTTAAATAAGGACGAAGAATTCCCCAAATGCCCTCATTTCGCGTCTCTACCCTTAATTTGATAGAAACGTCGAAAAGTGGTCATTTTAGAATACTGAAACGAACATTATGCTTCATCTTATCCTGCGTTAACTCCATTATCAACATTTGTAAAGTTTTTTTATCTACCATATATTGTTTCATTTCCACTACCTTTTTGTTAACAACTGTTTTCCTACATTCAATAAACAAGACTGTGCACATCATTAGTAAAAGACTAAATGCGTAAGAATCAAGGATGGGTTATCGAATTACCATTTCTTTATTTCTAACAGCAAATTGACAAACATGTCGAACTAAGCTGTTTCCCAACAGCCATAACAAAACATGAATATAAAAATTAGACTCTGAAATACACAACTTTTTTGTGGGAAAGTAGGTAAATACAATTAAAACAGGATATCTCAGAGAAAAAGCAATGTAGGTTGCAAGTTTGTGGCAAAGAAAAAAAAGTGTTGTTCTTAATACGAGAACTTCCATTGCAGGTAATTGAATCACAAGTGACTTGGTGCTCAATTCTTTCCACGGAAAAAAGTATAAATGCTCTAAAGATCAAGTTTATTAGATTATGGAGCCGGAAAATAAGAAAATAGAAGCGGAGGACATCGGTAAATAATAGTGCGGTTAGAAGATGAAATTAGATAAAATTCTCTCCGAATTTCAATACTTTTCTTATCAAGATCAGTTGTTCCACCTGCGAATCTGACTTTTAGTATTCTATATGTAGCAGAAAGAGGACTAATTGGAAAGTAAAGGTGCTAAAATAAAATGTCGAATTAAACAAAATCCGGTGCCGCTTTTCTTTTAAATTATCTTAGTATTCACTTGTATATTGAGATTGTACTTTTAAGCAGATCGTGCTCAATATACAAAGAAGAATTCGATTTAAAATTTTAAAAAAAGGAAAAATGATTTTTCTTGATTTGAAATTTGAAAATTATATCTGAAATATAAAATAAATTAAGTAAGTGAAGAATTTTTAAACTAAATTGGGTAATATTTAAAAATTTTACTTAGCAATTAATAATAATTTTTTTAAAAAAATTCAATTTGTAATTAATAAATTCATAACAATTGTAATTAAAAAGCTCTAATAATATTAAAATACTTTTTCCATAAATAGAAAAAAACAACAAATAATTTTATAGTGTATAGTACCAGAATGTAATCTGTAGATATGAAAATGTAATCGATAATTATCTCCAAACTTTTATTCAAGCTTACAATTTTGGTTTAATCATAAAGAAATTTCAAAAATTTGAACTTCAAAAAAAAGAGGAGGACTACTTTTAATAATTAAGTGCTCAAAAGTCACTTAATATATGTTAAGCAAGTGGTTGATGCTTTTCAATTATAGAATGTGGCGGAACAGAAATCAGAGGAAGGCATTGGCCCACTTTTGGTGGTCTAGCGAAATAGGATGATGATGATGAGAACAGAAACGGTAATCGGATAAGACATATTCAAATAATCAGATACAATCGAGTATCAACATCAACATGCACCTAAATTCAACATAGCCTAGTATCAACCCAATTCTAACATGGGATTATTAAAAAAATTATAAAAAATGTATATACACAATAATGTGTATAAATATAATTTAAAAATATAGATATAACATAAATGGATATAAATATAACTTGAAAATATAGATATAACATAAATGGAAATAAATATAAGTTAAAAATATAGATATAACATAAATGGATATAAATATAACTTGAAAATATAGATATAAATGGAAATAAATATAACTTAAAAATATAGATATAACATAAATGTATATAAATATAACAGAAAATGTGTAAAGTTACTTTCAATCTTAGTTATTTATTTGATATTTTGTACAATTATTTCATGTAGCACGTATAAAATCTTTGACAAATGTATTGATGTACTTTATATAACAAGTCGTCTGCTCACAAATTATGAAAGAAAATCGAATTTTCATCATACGACAATATTTTCACGCTGCTCTACTATACTAAAGTCTTTGTAATGCATCAACCGTCGTACGTCTCTGTCAGTGTGTTTAACATTTTCCTTAAACTTTTTCAAAGAAAATGTAGAAGGTCTCTTCCATTTTGCTTGCATCGTATCTCATAAACGTCACAGTAAATGAACTTTCACCCCCTATCACTTAGAGCAACCCCTGCAGCTATTTTTTCCCATGGTGCCCTCCTTCCATCAACCGAGTTTCTCCTGAATAAAATATATCTACGAAAGAAAACTAAAGTTTTTAATAAAATATGAGACTTTTCAGTTTTTCTTTTGTATGTTTTTTTCTATATTATAAACCATATTTTCTACAAAAATATTGTGACAGGGGTAAGCAATTTCGTATAATGCTATTATGTAAAATGGTTCTTATTATTTTACCTTTAGTTAGCATTACTGAAGTGACAGTGAAACTGTCATAAAATTCAGTCTCAATGTTTTGAGGAATTATGATGTTTTAGATTTTAATAAGACAAATACAATTTTTAGAATCATTCATCATTGCTTAAATATCCGTGAGGATATAATAAATTTCAAAGATTTATTTACCTTATATGCAACATTCATTACAACATGGCTCTTATCATTATTATTTTGCATATTATATTAAAATAAATATTCTGGCGTCCTGGTATAGAGGTAGCGTGTCTTCCTCGTGATCTGGGCATCCCGGGTTCAAGTCCCGGTTCGGGCATGGTTGTTCCGAGTGCTATCTGTAAGGTGTGTGAATGTGCCCCCCCCCTGTAAAAAGGGGTCGTCCAAGCGAATGCTATAAGTGTGAAGCTAATGTCGTACTCTTGGTCCTAGTTGTCGCTACTTCAAAAACAAGAGACGCTTATTTCGGCTTAAATCTGCTGATGCAGCCAAAAATAAAGGATATCAGTAACATGAGCTTTGTTG
>JAOUZG010052164.1:0-10436 GCA_026289955.1 Argiope argentata | reverse complement strand
CGTTTTAGATAAGATGGCGAGATATCATTTCTGATACAAATTGCCTTTATAAAGGCCTTCAACAGGGAAGTGTTCTCTCTCCGATTCTTTTTGTCATTTTCATGAATGATCTCTCATTTTCATGAATGATTAGACACAAATGTCGAGTGTTAAATTTTTGCTGGTGCTATTTTTGTTTATTGTTTTCATTCTTCAATGGATTATATTAAAACTAAATTGCAAAATACATTGGAAGGTATTTATAAATGGTACTCTTATTATAAAATTACCATTAGTGCTGAAAAAAGTGCTATAATTGACCTCTCTAGAAAACGCTAAATTTTATGGTGGACAACATATGGTGGATTTACACTTACATGGAATGAATCGATCAAATATCTTGGAATTCCGTTTGCTAAAACTAATCTAAATGGCAACATTTTAAAAATTCTTAGAAATAAGCCACTTAAAAAAATACAAGGTCTCAAAATTTTAGGGTCTAAGAGACACGGCTCAAGAACAAAAAAAAATTATCACAATCGTTAATAGCAGCATACTTAGTGTGTTTTATTACAGTAGTCCTATAATTAACAAATTCTCTTAATCTCATCTTAAATCCTGTAATACAATCCAAACAATGGCACTGAGAATAGCACTTGGCGTTTCCATCTGAACCCCCTAACACCGTTTTATTAAAACTTTCAGGACAAGAAATTCTTTCAGAAAATATTAAACGTCTTGCAATCCAATTTTTCATCAAACCAATGACAAATTTTTCTTTCTCTCCTTTAACCAACCAACAAGTCTGATGAACTAAATGTCCTATTGACTGAAAAGGATAAAGAAATGCTCTATGATTCGTTTAAAAGCCTTAATTTTTCTTCGAATCATTTTATAAAAATACCAATTTTTCCCCATTCCAGTCCCGATCTTTGTGAAATTTTTCTGAAGGATTTCAGTTTCCAAAATAAAAGATTCCCAGCTTCTGTCATCGCAGCAAACTTCAACGAATGTATCCAGAAAACATTTCCGAATCATTTCATCATAGCCACTGATGGTTCATACTCACAGTCTTTCACCTCAATTGCTGGTATTTCTAGTTTTCAAAAATTCCTTTATCACATTCATGCCATAAAATCCATTTTTACAGCTGGTGTCTTAGCAATCTGCCAAGCTCTGAATGAACTTACAGTCCCAAATAAAGATATACTAATTCTTTCGGACAGTTATTCTGCTTTGATAGTTCTTAAAAACATCAATTTCCATTCGCCAAAATTATTCAACAATTAGCCTCAAAAATTGATACAAGAAAAGATTTGAACCAAAATATTTCTCTTCTATGGGTACCTGGTCACTCTGGTATAGCATAGAACAAAAAAGCAGACACTCTTGCAAAAGGAGTCAAAGAAATCAACGCCATTCATAGAGGGGCTCTCCCCGGAGGATGCAATCTCTAATCTAAGAAAGATCTCTTCAAAAGTCGCCTTAAATAAGCAAATATCGGGATTTTCCGGACATCAGCACAATCACTAATTGGACTAAAAGTAGGATTCAAGAACTTATTGCGCGAGTGATTTGTAAAAGGATCATTGCTCCGAGTCTTGTTCACTGGTTCAATCTCTCAGATAACCCCTTGTGCATCCAATGTCACGAAGACAACGACATTTTTTACATCTTGTCAAAATATGTGCTCCACAGAGAAGCGCTCTGGAAAACACTCAGCATCCAACAGCCGAACATTTTTTTTTTTTGCCTCAAGCTCCCGCAAGCAAACAACATCTAAATATCTTTATTCAAGCCCTCAAGTACTTTGATATCCTTTAACTGTAACTTTTTCGCTCCTATGGGATAACAGCCTTTGTCGCTATATTCATCAATGTTTATATTCAAGTACGTCTGTATTTTAACGTTATGAGAAGAATATTATGAAATCTCTAAAATATTGACGGTTTAGCAAAAATTGAGAAGAATGGCGTTAAGTCACTCTAAACAATTTCATTTTGAATTACATTCTATAATTTTATTTTTAGTCAGACTTTAAGGATTTCAAATTTATATTTCAAATGGCGAGTTTTACCTTCAACTAAGTGAAGTCAGTAACAAAATCAATTACTGCTTATAATCTAACAAATATATAATGCACGAATTAAAATTCAATGGATTGAAAATCGCTTTATCATAATAAATATTTTTAAATGCTTCAAGTTTTCGTTAATCTTTCAGAAATGAAATTTAAACGTTCAGTTGTAAATTACATAATATGATGCCACGTGAATTATCATATCTCGATAGTAAATAAACGTGCATAAATTGGAAACAAAAATGCGATTTTAAGATAGTTTTGTTTTTTTCTCTTATGTTTATTTGCCATCTTAAATGGAAAGCAAGACAAATTGGAGGCAAAGCGCCCAAAATGAGAGTACATATCTCAATCAATTTCATAATTTCATCACTAATTAATTATGTTTGAAAAAAACCATAATATCATCTGTGAAGACAAAGCAATTGGAACCAAAAGTCTCCTATCTAACATCGAGATTCCCATTCACTATTCATAACTCGAAGAAGGAAGAAATTCAGTGGTATTTATTGAAAGAACTCATACCCATATCTGCAGAAGTTTTAGATTATGTTAAAAATAATCAATATACTTACCACAATTGAAGCAATATACAAATTTAAAAATCAGGATATTCTTTTGAATTAATCACACCCGAAAATGTTCTGCTTGCAACTTCACAAGATGACGGAGGTAAGACAATTTCCGATTAAATATCCTAAGAGTAAATAATTTAGACATTCTTTAGATTACGTGAAGTGCATTGTTTAAAGGTAAATCTAAACAAAGTAGAGAACGGTAAAAGAACTTTAGCAAACAGCAATACCATTTGTTGAAGTTAATTCTTTCTGCAACAATGCTTTCCATTGTTAAAGCTATTTTGGCCATTCATTTCTCTCATGGAAGTTGACTGCATAGGTTGACTTTCATTAATATAATAAAAATTCAGAAATTTATTAAAATATAAATTTAGTTACTAACTAATTTCAAAGAACTTGTTCAATGTGGAATTTTTCAATGGTTCACTTGGCTGCAGCTGATCCTTCTATTTCAATCAATTATTTCTAAATCTCTAAATTTGAGCTTTATCCATTTAAAACTCTGGATTGGTGGATAAAACATACTTTTAAAGCATTACTCATTTACTTCAAAAGAAAAAAAATTTAGTGATCTTGTGGCTGTTTGATTTCTAATTTTGTCAGCGGACAGGATTTGCTCATAAATCGAATTTGTTAACGTCGCCTACTTTTCACTCCCATTCAAATATTTCAGGTTGTCTTCACATATATTATAGTATGTACCAAAGAATAAGAAAGCTCTATCTACTGATATATTGTTGCTTTAAAAGCGATACACGATTTCTTCAAAAATAAAATTTTGTGAATTAATTTTTGAATTCAGTTATAAGCTTTATTGTCGAGGGTTCAATAATTTCCCCTCCTCTTCACCATGCCATATAAATTCAATTTCAAAGAAAGTTACATCATTCAAAACGTCCTGTAATTCCGTTGGTGCTATGGCATTTAAAATGCCCGAGTGACAATTGGGATACTGCAATTTCATGTACAAGATATTAAGTTGTTTTTCATTTCTCAATTAAACTTATCGATGATTTCTAATTTAGAGTTGCTTTTCAAAACATTTCATTTTGATTTGGAATTGTTTTGACGATAAAAGGCTTATGCATTGAGTGCTTATTATTCTTTCTTTCCACTATTTTACCTCATCTTATTTCTGGATTTTTTTCAAAATAGCAACTTAGAAGAAAATGTATAGAAAAAAACGAATGTTAATTCTCCTCTGAGTTTCTTGGCTTCAGGAAGATAGAGAAAATAAAATAATCTTAAAGCAACCAATCCTCCGATTAAAATATTTTCCGTTTACTAATTTTTCATGGTAAATAGTTTAGGTGGAGGTAAAACATAAAGGAACTGAGCACCAGTTTTTCAGCTGCATGCCAGTTGTTGCCCTGGCGATATTAATCTATGGGTCTTGCGCCAAAAAACCGCCAAACCAGAATTTACCTTTAATATTACATAAACAGTCATCTTGGTTTTGGTAATGCTAGAAAAATATAACTACTTACAAATTTCAAATCTTGACTTTTTTTAAAATGAAATTTTTTCTTTCCCGTGAGACGAGCGCCAGCGTTAAATCGTCAAAGAAATTTGGCGGAATTCTGCATTTGACGACTTTTTACTGTAAATCAGTGTAAAAAATTTGACGGAATTCTACATTATTTGGCGATTTTTCACTGGCGCATGGTTAACAGTAAAATACTTTGAAATTAAATTAAATATCACAAAATATTAATGATGATTTTTTATTATAAAGTTTGATCAAAGATTCAAAAGTTTAGCCACGATGCATTTCAACTGGACATAAGTGAATGTAGGATTACAGAAAATTTTCTAAATATATGGAAAGGAGGTTTTTTAAATTAATGAACTGTAACATATACTTTCAGTTGTTAATAATTTATTTATAATATCTCATAACTGCTAATTCACTCGAGTATCTGTTTTACATAAGTAAAAAAAGATTTGATGAACGGTTTTTAAAATAGAAATTAAACTATTTATTTATTAATTGCCTTCCAATGAAAAATTGTGACATATTAATAGACTCTTTTAAATTAAATTAAAACAGATATTAAAACCGCCAAATTTACTTGTCTAATGTACAAGTACCGAAATATAAATTAATGATGCAAAAATAGATGAATTTTAATTATTCTACGTCTTATCTGTAAAACTATCAACCATATAGGTAATTTTTCGTTAACCTAACAGCAGCGAAAAATCGCCAAATTTTGTAGAATTCAGCCAAATTTCTGTTATTTTGAAACAAAAAATCGCCAAATAGTCTAGAATTCTGCTCAATTTTTTTGGCGATTTTTCGCCATATATAAGTGTTTTGACGAAATTCGGTATGAATGAGACTCAATTAGAAAAATTATAGAACAAATTATCCTTAATAGATTAAATAACTACCGCGAAGATAACATTCTCACCCCTAAACAATTCGGTTTTAGAAAAAAATTATCAAAAATGCATCAACTACTGAGAGATATAGAATTTATTGAAGATGGTTCAATAGATTTAAAAAACTGCAGTCGTTTTCCTGGCATTCAGAAAGCTTTTGACAGAATTTAGCAATATGGCCTTATTTACAAACTTATTAAATACAACATCTAATCAAAACTATAACTTCATACCATCGTGACAGATCCTTTAAAATCAAAATTGGGCCAATTTTATTCTCATTATTTATTAACTACATCCCCAAGCAATTTAACATCATGTTATGAGTGTACGCTGAGGACACAGCAATACTAGTTTGAAACAAAAACCAAAATTTCATCACCATAGCTCTAAACGGACACCTCAAGTCTCTTGAGAACTGATTCGTCGATGGAAAGTTGAAATTAACGCAAGTAAGACTGTAGCTATATTTTTCAATAAAACTAACAGTAAAAAGAATTTCCCCCGTCTAAAAATTAAAAACCAAATTATCCAGTGGTCTAAGAAATGAAAATATTTAGGCTTAATTCTAGATTTTAAAAAAAACTAACGTGGAAACCCATTTTATTTGCACGACAAGAAAATTTCGAAACCTAACACTTAAATTATGCCCCTTAATCTCTCGAAGCTCCAAAATGAGCAGACAAAATAAAATACTAGTTTACACCACCTATTTGCGACCATTATTAACATATGCATGCCGAGTGTGGAGATATGCTACTGAAACAAATCTTAGAATAATAGAACAGCTACAAAACGGCCATTAAAAGCATACCTAATTATCACCCAAATCCAAAAAACGATAGAACTCATAACATACTACTACTGTAAATTACCACACTCCTTTCACAATTTAAATTATATCAATCTTCTAACAAAAATTAATAATTCTTAACTATAGGTAAACAGTGTAAACATCCAGAGTAAACAGCAGCATACCCTGCACCTTGCAGACACCCAATCAAATACAATCTTGGCACACGCCAACTCACCCACTGACAAATATTACAAAAATAAAAGCAAAAGACCTCTAGATCCAGACCCAGTCAAAGACGACCACGGTACCAAAAATGATAGCAGCGTCCTACGCAGTCCACCATTACCGGGGGATAAGCCCCTGCCGGGACAAGGCGCGCCATCAACCTAACCAACAACATTCGCGGTATGAATGAGAATAGTTTTGAGTTTTCAAAATATTTACTTGCACTGTTATAAATTTCAGGGCTAATTTTTTTTTCACAAAAGTAAATGTACCGATTTCTCCCATTAAGCTAATTATTCCAACTTCTTTTTTACTCTAATAAAAGATAAAATCATTGATAAACCTTTCCTTTTGAAGCTTCTCAGATAACAAAACGGTACGTGTAAATCTTTCAAAAATTACTTCTTTCATTCTTATCTTAATTTCTAAAATTTATAGCAAAAGATTAAAACGAATTCTGCTAAAAGAAATTTTTAAAAAAAATTTAAAGCCTAATGTTTATTTATGCTTTGTACTTTTTAAACAATACTATTATTTTTAGTTTGAGGAATACTTAAAATAAGATTTTCCTCCTAATAAACTCATTAACCACAGAACTGTTCTGTTTTCTCTACTATCTAATAAGATGAATCCTTCTATTTTGGGAATATTTTCTTATTTTAATTCAAATGGGAATCCCTTAAATACTTGGCTTATCTATGTATTCGAAGTAATTTGATGAGGAATTATAATCGTTATGAAGGCTTTATTTTTTGCTTACAACTATCAAAATTTGATAAATCGATGCACATACAGCATACAAGCAAAACAGTTAAGCGGTTAAACAATATGTCATTAAGTGATGCAAATAAAAATTCCAAACTTCGCAAGTTACCAAGAGTTCAGCTTAATATCTTGTCAAACATGGGGCCAATTTTTGATGCAAGGCGAGGAATTTAGATATTAGGTCATCGACGATAACGGTCGCCAACGGTCTAGTAACTCATTGGGACGGATTCAAATTTGGCGATAAACCGTCGACGCCAAAGTAACCAACAAAATGGCGGACGACAGTTAAGGTTTGAACAATTTTTAATTAATGGCGGCTTTTTGCCATTATTGGTGATAAAGATCGATGGTCTAATACGTAAGTGCCGAAAAAAAATATTGAGACCAGCGGTGTGATCTCTCCAAAACTTCCTTCCATACTCTGAAATAAACTTGTGAGGACAGAGAACGTCTTGAACGGTACTGACGTACAATAATTATAATTTTTGGCGGGAAATTGGCATTTTTACTTATTCTATCACGTAATACAGGACGAGTTGTTTGGCTAGTAATTATTGCATGCATTACTAGTATCCAAAATCAAATTTGCTCTTTAGGTACTTTTTTGCATCAATTAAAACAAAATTATTTCATTAGTAATTGCACATGTAGACTCAAAATCCTATTTCAGGTATGATACATTTAAATCAAAACGTTTTTAAATTATCGCCTTTGCATGTTTTTAAAAGTACAAACTGACAAATAGTAAACTAGGTGGATTAGTATCAAAATTTGAGGGATGCATTATGGATGTTAAATTTGCGTTTATCGAATTTTAACGGTCTCTCTTCATTTTTGTAATTATCGTGTTAAATTCCTCTGAAGAAAAGTTACTCTAACTTTGGCAGAAATCTGCAAATTTGGTGAAAAGATTGTATTCCGAGTTTCAACCGTCTATCTGAAAACTCTTTTTAGTTACTTTATTCATATACAAACGGAAATTTTCCAAAAAAGGTTTTCAAAATCACGAGTTCGAATTTTTTGACGATTACTATAACTTCTCTATACTTTGTATACGAAAAGGTAAACAGATGACTGTATCTAGAATTTTCATTGTGGAATAATAGAAACGATCTGAGTATTTTATCATAAGCAGATTACTGTTAACGTACGTAAAATTAGAACTTCCTTGAAAGATATGAAGATATTCCCTTTGTCTCTAGTTTTGAAATTTTTCGTAAGTTTATTTAATAACAATAAAAAAAATGTAATTTAATTAATTTCAGAATTTTTCGAACCATATTATCTATTCGAGATGACACAATTTTTAAACATAGCAATCATTCAAACTCAATTTTTTGGATTCTACTAGTAACATTAAAATAATAAAAGTATTTTTCGTGCTGTATTGATGGTGGTTTACAGGTTAAATTTTTGAAAATTTTAGACATACCTTTCTATTTTAAGCTCTAAAATTTTCAAAAATTTAATTTTCTCATAAGTTAACTGGATTAAAAATATTTGTGATAGCAAGATGTCGTATATTGATGCAGCAAATATGATTAAATATTTAACTACTAATGAATTTCCCCAAAACTTTTGCAAACATAATGATATAGAAATCCCGGTAATGCATCGATTTTCAAAATAAAATGAGATGCGGGAAGTTTTGTCGGTTCTTATAACCATTCTTGGAGCTTTCCTTGCCAGATTCAATGAAAATCTGCTTCACAAATTTTAAAAAAAAGCTTTTATTGACCATCCACGGCAAGACGTAAAATATTCTCACTTTTGTTCACCTCTACAAAAGCTTGGAATAAAATAAAAGGGTACTTACGAATTGTACTGTCTTCGTCAACGATCACTAACAGTTTCGTAACTCATTGGCGGCGGAATTAAATTTGGCGATAAAGATCAACGCATTACACCATTGCCGGATTGTCATAATTGGCGGTTTAGCAACTCATTTGCGACGACTTTAAATTTGGTGATAAATTTGAACTGTATAATACGTATGTCATCTGTGCGGAATATGTCCTAATGATGAATGTCTTTGTCATCAAAAATATATAAATTATCAAAATGGGCACCCAGCTACGGCGAAGGCTTGCCCCATATACATTAAAGAATAGCAGATATTGGAACTAAAGCATCAAAATTATAGTAAAGAGGAGTAGAATCATTCAACGTCGACAAAATATTCTACAGATATCAAAGCAAATGTATCAATTATCGAGATTGAAAAAGGGGCTGAATGATAGAATATAGTATATTATTTAAGAAAGAAATCACGCAACAATCAAAAACTGTTTTTGAAATGTTATAACAAATAATCCTTAGAACAATCTCAATTGAGATTGTTCTAGAAGAATTTTCCAACATACTAGCATTCCCGTACCCGGCATTGCTCGGGTAATGGAATTAGCAGGGGGAAACAGCGCTTGGTACACCTAGTTACGAAAATCCCCTGTAATAATTATTTATTACTAACTTTTTCTAATTTTCGGAGGGTCCCGGGGCCCCTGGACTCCTTATATATATACCCTTTCCTTAACCAACATAAATAAGCAACAGCTGTCACTCACAACATGAGATCTGCTAATCAACCAGTGCAGAAATAATCGCAAAAGGGAAAAGCAATCCTTTTGTCCAAATAGAAACTTTTAAGAAGAACAAACCTGTTATTTAGACGCTCCGCTTTCGGTAAGTATAGAAATCTGAAGGTCGCCCACAGGAGGGTTGATAAAGAAAGTTATTTGGTAGCATGGCAATCATTGCACAGTGTAAAAAAAATATCGATATTATTATTAAGAAAAGCATTTTAAGCAAACACAACAAATCTCTAAACCATATAATACTGCCTTTTCACTCGCGGTTTTGGACCAACCAATCAACTTCTCAAAATCGTTTTTCGATTGCAGTCTTTGCAAAATCAGAAATTATTTCATAAGACGCGTAATTTTTGCTGGATTGTTTTCAAGATTGATCAGGGTGTGCCAAAGAAATGCCAAATTATATATATAAAAAATTTTAGTCTCATTTTTATTTATCAATGGATTAGATTTGTAATGTTGAAGAGGAAAACCCAATAAAAGACAAAAAGTTTTAAATGCGCAATTTTCTATCAAATTTTTACAATCTTTCACATGCTTTTGAAAAATTTATCGAATTTTATGTATAAAAAATTTGATAAAGCTATCTTGAAAAGTTTCGGCGTAATTAAATATTAAAGCGAAATTTCGCCTCTTCGTTAAAAAATTCGCCAAAAATTCAGTTTTAAAATTTCGATTTTGTTAATTGTATTGCAGAATACTACACCGTATTGTCTTTCAGGAAACATATTTTCTGCATTTTTACAGCTAAGCGTCTATTTTACAGGGCCGTTCAAGAAATAGACCCGTCAAAATTGACCTTTTTTTAAAAAATCGATATTCAATTTTTGCGTCGATATTTCGTAAAATAAAATATACCTCCGTGTTCTACGATAAAAAGTCCATCCAATTCCACTGCGATATTGAGTATAAATTGAACGGACGCGTAACGATGGCAATTTTAAAAACGCAGTTTTACGGGACGAAACGGTATGCATAAGCGATCGCTTCTCCGGAAGGCCGTGTTTCACTCGGAAAGTAACATTACGGGTTTT
>JAOUZG010052158.1:44669-57700 GCA_026289955.1 Argiope argentata | reverse complement strand
ATTCTGAATTTTTGTTGTTTTTCAGTTCGATTCTCCATTTTTCTTAAGATTAAAATCTATGAAAATAGACAATATTTTCCAATTTTTTAATTATTTTTAAATACAATTGTGTATTTGAAATATTCCTAAAAAAATAAATCAAAAATAAAATATTTTGTTAATTTAGAGATTTATTTTAAATTTCAAGTGTCGAGTTCCCGAACATGCGCAGTTGATCGTTATATTCTTAGCATTCGGGTTTTAGAGCAGGATTTCATAATATTAAAAACTAATATTTTAGTTTCATATTCAGAATTAGAGATTCCTCCTGCTGTCAGGTGATATATGGCTTGGTGGATAGAGCGACGGGCCGAATTCTGAATTTTTGGTGTTTTTCAGTTCGAGTCTCCATTTTTCTTAAGATTAAAATATAGGAAAATAGACAATATTTTCCCCTTTTTTAAATATTTTTTATATGCAATTGTATATTTGACATATTCCTAAAAGTAGAATTCAAAAATAAAATATTTTTTTAATTTAGAGATTTAATTTTAATTTCAAGTATTAAGTACACGAACATGCGCTGTTGATCGTTATATTCTTAGCATTGGGGTTTTAGACCAAGATTTCATAATATTAAAAACTTATATTTTAGTGTCATATTAAGAATTAGAGATTCCTCAAGCTGTCAGGTGATGCATGGCTTGGTGGATAGGGCGATGGGCCGAATTCTGAATTTTTGATGTTCTTCAGTTCGAGTGTCCATTTTTTTAAAGATTTAATAAAAAATAGGAAAAATCTACATTTTTTTCGAATTTTTTTAAATATTTTTTATATTTAACTGTATATTTGATATATTCCTAAAATATAATTCAAAATTTAAATATTTTGTTAATTCAGAGATTTATTTTTAATTTCAAGTGTCAAGCTCACAAACATGCGCAGTTAATCGTTATATTGTTAGCATTGGGGTTTTAGAACCGGATTTCATAATATTAGACTTATATTTTAGATCGTATTAAGAATTAGAGATTCCTTTAGCTGTCAGGTGATGCATGCCTTTTTTGGTGTATAGAGCGACGGGCCGAATTCTGAATTTTTGGTGTTCTTCATTTTGATTCTCCATTAAATGTAGGATTAAAATGTAGGAAAATCGACATTAATTTGTCATTTTTTAAATATTTTTATATACATTTGTACATTTGAAGTATTCCTAAAAATATAATTCAAAAATAAAATATTTTGTTAATTTAGAGATTTATTTTTAATTTCAAGTGTCATGTTCACAAACATGCTTAGTTGATTGTTATATTCTTAGCATTGGGGTTTTATACCTGGATTTCATAATATTAAAGACTTATATTTAGGTGTCATTTTAAGAATTAGAGATTCCTCCAGCTGTCAGGTGATGCATATCTTGGTGGATAGAGCACTAGGCCGAATTCTGAATTTATGGTGTTCAGTTCGAGTATCCATTTTTTTAATATTTAATTATAGGAAAATCGAAATTTTTTCCCATTTTTTTAATTATTTTTAAATACAATTGTATTTTTGAAATATTTTTAAAAAAACAATTCTAAAATAAATAATTTTGTTAATTTTGACATTTATTTTTAATTTCAAGTGGCGAGTTCACGCACATGCGCAGTTGATCGTTAAATTCTTAGCTTTGGGGTTTTATACCAAGTTTTCACCATGTTAAAAATATATAAAATAGGTTATTTGTGAGATTGGAACCTAAGAACAGCAAAAAGCTGAGAAACCGACATTTTGCCTACCAGGCCAAACAGATCCACAACTTAGGAAGACTAAAAATTTATAATATCATTAACTATTTCTGGTTTCACACTAATGGGAATTTTACGAAAATTTTCGTATTCGAAAAATAGAAAATTTTCTGAGCGTTTGCAAGATATTTATGCCTTGAGATTCTATTGAAATTATGGATATTTTGAAATAAAATTTTAATTTTCATGTATGAGAACTAGTAAAAATCATGGTAATTTTTAAATTATCATTCGGAATAATATTCAAAATATTTTTTTAATGTTCTTTTTGAGACTCAAACCACAATGAGTTAAAACGTAAGATACCGAGCTTCACGCCCGACGACATGGCTTCATACACATGAAGGTCTTGAAAAATATTTATATTCTTAACCACACACAGTTTTAAAATAATATTAATCGAATGGAAAAACAAAATGCTAAAAACACAAAAGCTTTCTGCGCATCTGCAATATCTTTACACCTTGATATTCTATTAAAATTGTGTATTGATGCATAAGAACTATAAACATTCACGATAAATGGTGAACTTTTATAGAGAATGATATTTAAAATAAACAAAAATAGAATTAAAATGTACTCAATAGTTCTTTGGTTGCAACACTAGCAAAGAAACAAGCAGCTGATCTATCAACCAGACGAAATAGCTCTACACAGTTGGAGTGTTAAAATTTTATAATATGTTTAACCCATCCCAGTTTTAAAATAACTATTTCTGCTAATGAATATAACCTTTGAATTTCTCTGAAAGTATGGATAACTTGAAATAAAATTTAAATTCTGAGGTACAAGAATTGGAAAAATTAATAATAATGCTAACCTAGTTTGTAAAATAATATTGAAAATAAATTTAATAAAAAGAAGAAAAAGGAAAAATTTTCAGATCAACAAAAGGTAGTTAAAGAATCTCTAGTTTTCTTCACCAAGCCATTCATGTCTGAAACTTCACGAAATTATAGCCTTCTTAATTTTTTAAAGCTTTTTAGTTTCAAACATCATGGGAATTTTGTCTGAAAGTACAATGCTAAAAGTAGAAATCACTTCTGCGCATATACAAAATCTAGAATTTTTTTAATTTAATTATACATATTCTGAAGTAAAATTTTAATTCTGATTAATATGAATTAGAAAAATTTCTAGTAAACGTTACACTAGTTTGGTAAATAATATTTATAATTTATGAAAAGAAGAAAGAAGATAAAAGAATTCCAGCACTTCGGAACTCAATAAAACATAATACTCAAAATACATTTTTAAAAAACATTTTATGCAAATAATGCGCTTCGAGACTCGAACTGAAGACCATCAAAGAGCGATAAGAGAACCTTAGTTCTAACCACCATTTCACACATCCTGAGAAACGCCATTCACTTCTAGTATTGTCAGTGTTTTCCGCCTTTCCTAATTATTAAAGTCAAACATCATGAAATTCTGATCTGAAAGTCCAATACTACGCATAGGAAAGATTTCTGCACCTGTGTAAGATCTTGAAACTTTAAATGTGTTTAAATTTACAGATATTTTGAATTAAAATTTGAATTCTGGGATATAAGAATTAGAAATGTTCATAGTAAATGTTAAACTAGTGTGGAAATTAATATTCAAAATAAATCTGGTCACAAAAAAAATCTAAATAAATTAAAATGTATGCAATCTTTCCTTGCTTTCAAGACTCGAATTGAAGTCCAGCAGAAATGCAATTGTTCTAACCACTAGACTGCACATCTTTTTAACGACGATGTGGTCTAAGATTCCGAATATGTTTAATCATTCCTTTTTTCAAAAATAGTGGGAATTTAGTCTAAAAGCTCAATCCTACTAGTATCAATCATGTCTGCATTTGTGCAAGACCTTGTAGCAAATTTACAGATATTTTGTAATATTTTTTTGACTAATAAGATTTGAAAAATTCATAGTATCTGCTGAAGTGGTATGGAGAAATATTTTCTTAATAAAAAAATTGGGCAAAATTTTTCTTGTTTTCCAACTGAAATATAGAAAAAACAGGGAAAAAATCCTGTATTCTATTCACCTGACCACACATCCCTTCCAAGTCAGAGTGGTCTAATATCTCTGTATGTTCCTCGTTTTTAAAATAATGGGATGAGATAATGGGAATCTCGTTTAAAAATACAATGTTAGGTATATAAAGGATTTCTTCGCATGTGCAAGCCCTTAGGGATTCAACTTTCTATTAAATTTACAGATACTTTGTTGTAAAATGTGAAGCTGATAATATATATATAGTTATTTATTTTTTTAAATTTCTGTCCTTTAAAACATTCCGAGTTTATTATCAATTTTTCGGAGTTTTAAGAGGACGTCACAACATGCTGTGCAGCAACATGTGAAAATTCACAATATTTTAAATGTTGGAAGTATGAGCAGTGATAGCAAATAATATTTACATACACAATTCATGAGTATGTAATTTACTTTAAAGTTAAACTTGGTAGATATTTAAATATTTCTGTTAAGTGCCATTACTGATTCACTACCATATCCACATTGCAATAAAGAACCGAAATCAATTTGAAACTAATTTACATAATTTTAAATTATATTGAAATAAGCTAAGCTTCAAAAGAAGCTAAATACTGTAATTGGGCTTAAAAACACATTTTTCTTAGAATTCTGATGTTGAACAACGAAGACAATTGAGAACGATTCATTGTAACATTAGGGGGTGGACCAAATAAATTTTAAAATTTTATTTTGCGAAGTAAACTACTGGTTAAAATACGAAGGCTAACAATTATCTAATGAAGAATTTTTACTGTGAAAAATGTTTATCTCACACTGCCGTTTAACTCATGTCTGTTATTAATTAGATGATTCTACATTTTGTATACAAGACAATAAAAAAATACTATAATCTTCAAAAAAACTGAATCTCGTTGGGGTTTTTGAGTCCCCTAGTTTCAAACTTAACTGAATTTGAGAAGCCGATATTTTCAAAATTCCAATTTGTGATAAAGATAATTAAAACAACGCTTTGAGCTGTAATGGCGAAATTCTGTATCTGATACTTACACAAAACTTAAAAATACCTTTCCAATTCTGAGTAAGTGTATTTAGAAGAGGTCCACTCGGCCGGATCTCTAATACAAATAATCGTGTCAAAAGAAAAAAAGATAGCTAAATTGATGATATTTTGCCTATGCACTTAATGCACATATTTCAAACGCCTTTCAAATTTTGAGTTAAATCGAACAAGGAAATGAGCATTTGTCAGTCGTTATTTTTAGAAGCATGTAAACGCTTTTTCTAAAAAAAAAAATCACAATTTTTTTAAAATATCGATTTTGATATATGATTGACAGAGCTAGAGTTGTAGCCACAAAATTATATTATTTAATTAAATCTCATTTAATTGAAAAGTGCATTTAAAACACCAATTTCTCTTCGGTGAGACAACTCCCGCTGTTTTTGACAGTCACCTGAATGCCAGAGGAAAGAAGACTTTTGTATGAATAAATATTTGTTCGATAAAACATCTTCGATTTAATAAAGTACGGTCTATTACTAAAAAGTGACTTGCTATCTAAATTTAAAAAGCCAGTACGAAATGTTGAGATTTGAGTTGAGGCCAGTAAGAAATGTTGAATTATAAAGCATAAAATATGAACACTTTATTTACAAAAATACTAAATACAAACTCTAAAACAAGGTAATAATTTTTCAGATCGTAAAGAGATAAGTGTAACATCAATAGTAAACACATGAATTCAAATATCAAAATACATGATAATACATAAGATATGCAGAAAAATGACACTGCGTACATATTAAATACATGCACTTGAAATAGGAATTACACAAGGATAAAACTTGCAGAAAATACATGCGAAATATCAAAAATCTGTTCAAAGACAGGAAAAAGAGGCATTAACAATTCTTAAGGATTTTAATAAATTAATTTTTACAAATTTTAATATGCATTTTGAAGAAAAGGTTTCAAAGATGCTTTTAGCAAACAGAAAAAGTTTGCGAGTTTTGCAATTTATTTTATAATTTTATACAAGATTTACAAAATTTAAATATTCAGAATGCTATTTTAACTTACATGAAATGTTTGTTTGTAAAGATGGAATGTTTATGCATAGACATCCCGGGACTTTATTTTACATCTGACAATGATGGACTCAGTTTCCAAATTTCATTATTCTTTAATTTCGTGAAAATTCAACTTCTCATGCTAAACGCCATTTAGCAGAGTGAAAAATAGACATCTTGATTTATTATAATATAATAAAGTAAAAACTGAAGACTAAGAATTTATGTTATTCAGAAACAAGTTTAAGGCACTTAAAAACTCATATTACCTATTAAATTGATAGAAGATTAAAATAGATTTCAAATTAAATTTAAATTAATGGAATTATTGATAAGATTGGTGCTTTTATCATTTATTACATTCTTTCTAATCTGTAGAGCATATTAAGTCAGTCCTCAAAAATTAAAAACTACTCAGTGATATCCAGATTTCTTTGAAATTACTTTTACAAAAAAGCAGTTCATTTACAATTGTGATTGAATTTCTCAACTATAGTTTTTAAAATTTATGAAGATTCTTTTAAAACATTAATCCCCATGCTGATCAGGCATGACGATCAAATGTTTTTTTCTTTTAGTTTGAGGGATTCCTGATCGACTGGCTAGCACAGCCATCAGTCATCCTTCACTGGAAAAACCACTGAAAAATTAAAGATCTTAAATCGCTTACTTATACATTATTCAATTTCATGGAATTATATGGATGATTACAATAAATTAGGCTTAGATTTTACCATTAAAAACATTATGTTAATCTATTTTTATGATCAACTTCAATTTATGGTACAAATGGAAGTTCGATTTGAGGATATTGTTTGCATAATTAGATAAACTATTTAGGAAATGGATGAAATTTAAATTTTAATGATGGAAAATTAAATTATGTACAATATAATTTATCTTAAACTACATATGGTTTGAGGTTTAAACATTCAAGATGATCTAGATAAGAAACAATTTTTATCGCAAAACTCAACTATATGTACAAAATTAAGAATACTTAGTAACATATACAATTTAATTCAGACACAAGATCAAAGTAGGGTTTTTCCCCCGTCAGATATTGTAAACCTTTTGGATGTCAAATTATTTGCAATATAACATTTTAAAAGGAATAAATTCATATAGCTTATAGTTGAATATAAAATTATGTATATTATTCCTTATTTAAACTAAACATTTCCCTGATATTGCTTCCAACAGCTTTCCACAGTTTTTTTTAATATTATAGAGCAATCTAGATAATAACAAAGGATGCTATAAAAAATTCATTGGGAGTTTCTCGTTTTTACAAACTTTCATTTCTTTATATCTAGCTCTTTGAAACTTAGCAGCATCTCTTTTTACAACTTTCTTCTTATCTATAAAATGTCCGAAATATCAATAATTTTCATCATCAGTTCAGCCAAAGACTATTTCAAATATTATCAACAAATTACATTTTAAAGCCTCAATTAGTAAGAATTTAGATTTATCTAATATAAAAAACGATTCTGTATTAAAAGTAAATAAATTACAATAAGATTAAATAGCTTTGATTTAAAATATGGGTACCAAGAACAATTTTTAAAAGTAAAATAGGCAGATGAAATTACTTATCCAATATTTTTGCAAAATGTAGGAAATTGGTTCATTACATAAATTATACATTTTTTCATAAAGCGATGATATAGAAATTGAGATTTGATATTATACAGTTTTAGTTTTACAACTCAAATCATTTAGTTAAAAGGAAATTAAAATGTTTTCCCAGTTATATGACAATTTAGAGAAATTATCGAAGTTGTAAAATATCAATATAACAGCAAAAAATATACATTACATTCACAAAAATATCATCATTTCAAGATTGTTTTATTACAGTTTTAAGTGATAGGAACATAACGTCGACAATATACTATAATGGATAATGTAAATATTAAAAATTTCATTGAAGTATAGGACAGTCAATCTGGCACTAAATCTTAATAGAAGTTTCAAAAATATAATCAAAATTTACATATATTATAATAAATTTTTCAGATCAATCATAAGGAATAAAATAAGTAATTTAAGTTAAAGAACTTGTGACATTTCGGCTATTTCTTAGAGCTCGTATATTAGTAATATATTCAAAGGCAGATTAGTTGGAAAATATTTTATTAATTTGGAAGGAATGGACAAGAAAATGCTTTTGCACTATTTATCCAATCAAGACTTTTTCAGCAATAATATCAATCAATATCAGTTCTTTCAAACTCGTTTATTCTAAATGAGACGTTTTAGATGTTGGTATTTAGGCCAAAATTATTTGATCAATAGATTTTAAAAGTATTTATTAATTTAAAAGCTAAATATTCAGTTCGAAGTTATTACTAAATATTCAGTTAAATGACTTACAGTAGTATAAAAATAAATTACTTTGTAATGTAGCATATCAGAGTATGAAAAAAAGTAATCAACAGTAGTTTTTTCAGGTGCAAGATTCACTATTTTTGAAAAAAATAGTATGGAAACAGATTTGCTTCAATTTCGTGAAAAATATTGGCAACGGTCGCAGTTACGTATTTTAATTAGATTTCCTTTTTAAATTTAGAAAGGGGGATTTTCCCCTCACTTTCAAAGTTTTAGAAAAATACAATGTAAAATAAGAAATTTTTACAATCAATGAAAATAAGTTTAAAGGATGCTAAATTATGTTTCCCTTTACTGCCAAATCTCCTTAACTGGCAGTAAAACAAACTAACAGATTTTGCAAGAGTCTTCATTTATAAGTTCCCAAGCTGGCAGATAAATATATTGCTGGGTGCTGCTCCACGTGTATTGTATGCTTGCAAGATCCCTGGAACTCCACGATCTTCATGCTGATCAAAGATAATTGCTCAGCAGTGTTGACACAGATTCATCTCAAAAATTTCTCGAGTAAGATCTGAAAATAAAACAAATTAATGCAACTTAAAAATGAATGTATTTGGTTTAATGAAAGAAAATATTTTGGATAGAAATAATAGTGATTTGCCGAAATAAACTATACACAGATTTGGCAAAAAACAAATTCAAGGTTTCAGTATCAATACCAATAACTATATAAGAAAAATACTTTCATCAGAATACTTTTTCTGTTGTATATACATATACAATTGAAAATGTTCGATTTAAAATTATAATAAAACTTATTTAAGGATTAAAAATTTATATTAAGCTTCAACTAAGATCTTCGTATGCTCCTTTATATATTAAATTTATGCAAAAGTGAAATATACGAGTTAAATACATAATGAATACACAATTTTTTTTAAAAATGACAAATATTTCCATTTCAACCTTTTATTTTGGCACTATAGAATTTCAACTTACCAGTCCTTGAACTTCAGAAGGTTTTGTTCCATTACAGAGAATATATTTCCTGCACATCTTGGAATTCTGTCCTCGATCTCAGAGTAGTCTGGAACTCAAAATAGCATCTTATTTTAAGAAATCAGGAGTAGAGTGTGAATCTTTTCTCTGCAGCACAATAATCAGCAAAAGCCGATGTATCTATATAGCTCTGGGTTCACCGTCATTATATTTGTATTGCGTATGAATACAGAGACATCCTCTATTTTTTTTGCTTGCCATACCTGAAGAAATGTACCGCACAAAAGTTTGAAAGTAAATACAAGCAGAATTTATTCCAAAATCACATAAATGCGCTAATTTTTTTTATTAGCTTCAATTTTGCATGATTGAAGCTTGTTTATTTTTATAAATAGTAAGATTTCTGAATCTGTATATTTCAAGATATTTTCTTTTGCCCAATGATTCAATAAAATGCAAATAAAAGCAGGAATGTTATCCATTCAAATTTTGAGGAACAAATCAATTTCCGCTTTCATAAAATGTGGTATCTTGCATGCAGTTAAGAAAAATGAAAGCTAACATCAAACCCTGAAAATACAATCGAAAGTTGATATTGCTTTTGCTTCAACAATAAAAATTCATCTTAAATCTTATTCGTCGGAAAATATCTAGAGAAATTACTTCCAAAGAAAATCCAAGATAAAGCATGTTTAAAATTTGAGCTGATTTGATTTCAATTCCTCCAATAGAAAGTTTGAAATCCAGGATTCAAGACTTTAATGTTTATCCGAACTCAATTTGCTCCATTTCCCTTAGTGTTTAGAAATATATTCTTGATAGCTCATTTCCAAAAGAGTATTTTTTTTCTTGACGTTATTTTATCCGAATTCCCTTCGAATCCTCGAACAGAACAGGTCGAAACAAATGTGTAGATTTTAAAATTTAAAAATATATAACGAATACAACATGATTTTATTGCTTTATTTAGGCATGCAGTTCAGTTTCAGGAAAACTTTCAGTTATATCTGCAATATTACTTGCAAACTGGTCTACAAGTGTCATAAAGCAACAACAGATTTCTTTTCTTGAGCAGAGTTCGTTTAGATATTCAGATGATAGTCGATCTATTGAACTATCTAGAAAATTCGCCAATTTTGAGGAATTATAAATCAAAATAAACGGTATTTTATGAAAATATCCATCTCTTTCTGAATACTGCTTTACAGTTTCATTTGCTTTCGGGCTATTAAGGATTCATGGCTTGTTGATTTTTTATACTTATTTATCCACTATGGCTTGGGAATTTTGCAGGGATAAAGGATATCCACGTCTTAAATTGCACCAGCCTGAGTAATCCTTGGAAAAACTGAGACATTAGGAAATAAATTTTAACTATTCATTCAGATAATGTCAGGATATGATTCTAATACATTTTTTAAAAAAATTTCGATTTGATAAAATTAGAATAAAATGCAATTTTGAAAAACTAAAAAGGGGAAAGAATGAACAAATTATAAAATAAAAGGATTTCGTTCTCGAACTATTTCTTGCAGTTGAAAATTCAACATTTAATGCAGATTAGAAGCTAAATAAATCAAACTAATTATTTAAATTGGATTTGATTTAAAAGTTAATTACCAATGGTTTCATTTCTAGTTCCCGTTGCTGCTATAGGGATTGATCATTTCCTTAATGAAGATGAAAACATTTCATTCTAGTTAAAAGCTTGATATTCGTTTCACCACTGAACATAACCTCAGCATAAATTTTGTTTCGTAGTTTTAAATAATCTCTAACTAAATTCTCTGCATCTACATTTAAGGGATATTCCTCCTGTCTTTACCTTTATCAAATCAACATGGATCAGGTCATTAAAACGAATCAAGTATTTGATCACATACTCGAAAAATGTAACTATTCCAATTCCTATTCACGATTTGGATGCATGCGGCAAATTCACCCTATATAAATTAATTTAATCTTAATTAACTAAATCGCTTTCTACACAATTACTATTTTTATATATGAAAAACTAAAATAAGTTTCTTTTATGACATCGATATTCTCAATTGTGTCGAATTGCAGAAAGGAAGGTAGCACAATGCATCCTAATAGAAGGGTGATTAGATATGAGAAATTAAAAATGCAGAAAGAACGAGATAAACGCCTAAAGTATTTCAGTTATATTTCGAGATTATAAAAAGAGATCGGGTCAAAAATTTACGGCGCATCAGATCATTCCGATTAGACGCTTGATAAAAATTTCCTGAAGGAAATATTGAAATTTCAGATTTTAAAAGCATAGATAAAACATCCTAGATTAGTAACTGCTAGGTTAATAGATAAGTAATAGAGTATGATAGATAAATAGTTAATGGAACAAAATAACCGTTTAGTTAGAATCGTCTCTGGAGTTAAAACAGATGAGTACACTGAAGTATCCGAAAATACTATATAACTATGTTTTATAGGTTGCACAAAAGCGATCAATATTTAGGAAAAGTTTTAAAACAGAGAGAGAGCATTTAAAGGGGAGGGGGTGGATGATATTTTTTAATCATTCAAACAATTTGAAATAACTGCATTTCTTTAAGCTGTTGATCTTGATAAATCTATAAACTAAAGTTCTAATACTGAAGATTCTGGAAAAACAACTTGAATGTTCTGCAATTACTCAGGAAGATAAGAATTAAGATCTCGAAGTTCTGTATAAATCCACGAAAGTATAAAAGTTTAATCCGTGATTGGTATAAAATGCTTGGGAAAAGCCACCTTAAGTAGAAAGTAAAGAAATTCAATAAATATTAAACACTGTTTACTAAACACAACCCTAAAATTCTTTTTTATATTTAAATCCGAGATTCTCCGAACTTCTATCATATGAATTCTATTTAGTAAAATTTACTATTATGAACGTTCAAATCTAAGCTTGATGCTGTTTTTTTTATAAAACCATTATTCCTACTTTATTTTTCAGGTTTAATTCATTTTCAAAGCCATCAAGGAATCGAGGCATTGTTAAATGACTAATTTTAATGAATTTTATTTTTACCCATACTTATTAATAAAACTAGTTAATTTATAAAAGAATTAAATATTCATCTAATTTCGTATTTTAGCATAGAAGAATAAATTTCAGAAGTTCAACTAGCTTTTTTTATACGATCCAAATTTCCTCGATTTTTAAATGAATGAAAATTTCTTCGGGAGTCGTGTGGGGGTAAAAATGTTATTGTTTTGCAAAGGGAAAAAAATTTCTCGTAATATGCTACAATAAAAATACTTTTAATTAAAAGAGCTTATCGAAATTAACCATAAAAACTTATTCCTTTCACATAATTCTTCAAAAGGAATTGTTAATAATGACATGTCACTTGATAAATTAGCACATGAAACGCTTCTGTACTCTAAAACTCTACGCACCAAACATCTCGTATCTCTCACTGAGCACAACTCACAATAATAACCCCTTTCATATACTCCCCATATTTTTTATGCTTCAAACCACCACTAATTTAGTTACTACTCATTCCACCTCTGTCACTACAATTCCAACATATATACATACATTATCCCCACCACCACGACCTCCCCAATTCCAACATGCCTACATACAATACCCACACCAGCACGACCTCCACAATTCCAACATACATTTGTTACTCCGCCACAACATCCACAATTCCAACACCACATACATTCATTCATTACCCACTCCTCCACAGCCCTCGAAATTCCAACAGCCCATTCATTCATTCATTCATTCATTCATTCATTCCCCACTTCTCCACAGCCCTCGAAATTTCCATCAGCCCATACATTCATTCATTACCCACTCCTCCACAGCCCTCAAAATTTCCATCAGCCCATACATTCATTCATTCATTCATT
>JAOUZG010052158.1:0-44659 GCA_026289955.1 Argiope argentata | reverse complement strand
TCATAATTCTCATTTTCACTATCGTACGTATTACCAACTCCATTACGACATCCCTAATTCCATTATCAATATCCATTCACCTACTACCCACACTATTCAAACATTACTCACATGACATTGCCCTAGACAGTTCTAATAGAATATATTGCTTATACTACGATGGATCATAATTTTAACTGCGAACAAACCCACAGCAATTTCTAATTCAGCCCAATTTCCATTCTTAACGCACTATGAATACCAGTGACATTCTTTATAAAATTTACTGACTATTCTTAATTGTAAAACTTTTAACCCACGCGTTGAAATCAAAGACAGAAATTTCACATACTTCAGCAACTATGTCCCTTAGAGCAATATACAACTCTAAAAATTGGGTAGTGTGATTTTAGGCTGGGGGGGGGAACATACAGAGATGCTTTGATGTCGAAATAAGAATAGAATTGGGAGAAAATTTGCGCACAATGCCATCGATTCTATATTAATTTCTTCGGTACAATTCTAATTTTATGTAACAATTTTTTTTTCGATTTTAAGGACTGTTTTTCTGCATGTCCCCGAAAACCTGCAATGTTCAGTCTTTATGAAGTATAGCTGCGCAAATTGAATTTTTCTGAAACGATCTGAAGAACGGGTAAGTAACAATTTCAAATTCTTAAACAAGTGACCAGATTATTAAAAAGTTTCATGCTTTTTATATAAAATGGCACTCAAATATTCCTATCTATACCTCTCCAACATCTCCCTCCCTTCATTTATCTGACAATTCTTCCAAGACATGTAATGATGCGTTGAAAACCCAAACAGCTGACAGCGAATTATTCCACCGATATGAGGAAATATTTTTATATTCTAAAATCCAATGAATTTCTGTATTAACATCTCAGTTATAAATCACAAACTACGCCAAAGATCAGGATTCGCATAATAAGCAAATTTTTTACATGAAAAAGGATCAATCAAATCGTAAAACTTATTTTCCTATCCTACTTTAAAACAGGAATATATGTTTTATCAGTAATTTTACCCGGATAAATGTTAAATTCCCACTCTTGAAATACTTTCTTCCAAAATTATTAAATTACGTTATTTTCTAGAACTTGCTCAGGATAATTTCTACCATGAACTGCCTAATCACAACAAATAAGAAATTACACAATCTTGATGGAAAGATGAATTAATCGACTCGGTCTGTTAAGTAGAATTTAAATGAGGAAATAGGATAGAGTGCAGGATGAGAAATGTGCCCAAAAGAATTAGCTTCAGAGTTATAGTGAATTGGTACAGCTCCCAAAGATCGGTCAGTGTTGACAGAAATTTATTTTTAAAACTCAACATTTAACAGAATAAAGTGATGGTTCGTAGCAGTAAATGAAATATAAGAAAATATTTGTCACTAACACGACTTCGTTGTCAAGTTAGATTCTCGGTTTTAATTCTCGGGAATCGTAAATTGTAGGCTTACATTGGATGTCACAGATACAAGACAAATGTGAAATTCCTTTCATTTTTTGTAACAAACACTTGAAATGAAACTAAATTAACGTTATATGGATAAAGTTATGGGGAATTTTCCAAGAAATTTAATGCGATTAGATACGAGAATTCCTTTGCTGGTTTTAAGTTCTAAGATCAGAATAGTAATTTCAGCAGAAACTAATGTTTAATGAAGGTTGAATAGGATTGATCCTTTGTTCAAAGATGTGTTTTCCTGTGCTTAAAAATATTCAGTAACGCTGATAAATGAGAAATTCAGATTGGGGGATAATTTATGGGAGACGCATTGAATTATTAGTTTCTCGTCACTTCTTGTAAGAACGGTGAATGCAATATTATCTGTATAGAATTTGATGTTAAAAAAGCTACAGTAAAATTAAATATTCGTTGTTTAGTTTTATGTTGTATTTACGGCACCCGAATGTTTCACAGTGGAATTTTTTTTAACCTCAGCATTTAGTTATTAATTTATTTGATGTTTGAATAATTGAAATTCAACTAATGTAATTTTGATAACTTTTGCATGCGACACATTTTAAGATGAATTTGATTGAAACCATCTCCTGTTTACAGCCTATTTTTAGCTTGCAACAGAGCCTAGTCTTTTGGAAAAAAATTTCAAAGGCCAGTTCTCTAAAATGTACTAAACTCTAGTAATCAGGTTTTTATGAAGATTAAATTCACTGAATTCCATAGAAAATTGCATTTAATTGATATCCGTATATCCATGAAAAATAGTTAAATTATTTTTCGTATTAATCAAAACTTTATTACCCCTTTTTCTTTATGAATTTACTTAGAATTCCAAATAAGATGTCATCCTATTTGGCGACTTAAGTAATAACTAGAAATGAAGTTATGTAAGACTTACAAATTTAAATTAATTTCAAAAAAAAATTGTTAAAGAGGTAAAGTTAATCATCATTTATATAATATCGAATTTTCTACTGCAGAGAAATAGCTCTTAGACGAAAACTTTTTATCTTGTAAGTTGTTTATTTTCTACCATTTTGTAGTTTTTCAAATTACACGTATTCAGATTTTAACAAATCAAATTTTTTTTAAAATGCCTTAAAAACGCATCCCAAGATAATCTGAATCAATAGAAAGATTTATCTAAATGTCTTACAGCCAGTTCTGACAAACAATAATCTCAAATTTGCATCTTACTTCATGCTGTAAAGTTCAAACCTAAGTGACATGTTGAAGTTAGCGTCCAGCTCTCCATTTTCTTTTTTATGCACCATTTGTTGTCTTCATTGCACGAGTCAGCAGCTCGGAAATATATCCGTGACAACGAGGGAACTTGAAAATACGTGACTTGGCAGTTAAATATGAACTTTTATTTCCTTGAATATTCCATTCGGGATTCTTACCTGTAAAGAAAAGATTGCATTAATAGTTTCGAAGTTAATATTGGAAACTCGGATGTGTATTCAATTTACTGGAAATTTATATTTCGTCACAACTTACAAATACAGTGATAAGTAAAAAATGTTGCGATTAAATAATATTAAGATTTGTTTTCTCCAAAAAAATGTCTAAATCTTAAAACAGGAACTCATTAGTATACAATATTGCTTACTGCATTTAGCTTTCGAATCCCCGTTCAATCCAGCTTGCAGAGATAGGCATTCAACTAGAGAGTTAATGCTTGTCAAATAAAATAGTATAAAGGAATTACGTCAATTCAAAAATTGTAAAAATCTTCATTTAAATCCAATTTTGAAACCAGCTTTTATAAAATCATCTACCTTTTCTTTTAAATTTTATCTTGTGGAGTGAATTTCGTTTATTGTAGTACAATTGCTGGTCTACTTTTAACGTATAATTTCATATTTTGAATATTTCTATAAATGCTACTTCAGTTGAATGAAGGGAGGTTAACAATATTATTAAAAGTTGCTTGTCAAATATGTAGAAAAATGAAGTCACTTTATAAGAGGGTTATGTGTGAACTTTCTAAACATGTAGTTTTCAAAATAAAGAAATTACTATAATGCAGTACCAATATTTTCACTTATTTAAAAAAAAATAGCATTCCAATTTTATTGGTTTAAAAGTAGTTTCAGATGTTACATCATTATATGCATACTATATTCAAACATTACATAGGCTTTAAGTCAATCCGTTAGATGAGAATATTGTATTAAAATACCTTTTAATCTAAAATTGGACATTAAAATTCGGATTTCATATATGGTGTACAAGTAATTCGTGTATTTGCGATTTTCATATAATATATAAAAAGATTTTGACGATGAGTAGACGAACAGACAAATTCAAAACTAATATATATTTTTTTCCTCGTGAGGGCATATTTTATGCAAGTAAAAAAGAGAACGCGCCGCACCAGATCACAAAAAGGAAATTCAGAAGGGACTTGATCACGAGTGAAACGAAATTTCTCCCTATTATTTTCATCACAAGATTTTAGGTATTTCTTTGACCCGTGTCAATTTATGAAAGAGAATCTTGGGTACTATTTGAGAGAACACTTTAGGAGTTAAATTCTTATGCCTTCACTTAGATCATGAGAATTGCGATGCTCAAACTTTTTGGAACGCGTCTTGTAAATAAAAACTGATTTGCTTCAGGAAATAAGAAAAATTTAGAATTTCACATAGAGTAAGTTTAGATTTTAAAAAAACAGCTATATATTTACATATACATAATAAACCACCAACTAAGAGAAATGCTTAATAGCGTCTTGCGCGAATGTGGAGGAAAAAACGCACACCCGAGCTCAGAGTCTAATAGGCTTTTCAAATACTTTTTATATGCATTCAAATACGTCTAATCTTGAATTTTTGGCCAGTTTTCTTCTATTTAACAGTTAACATTAATTTAGGAACAGTGTCAAAATTATATTTTCTAAAGCGATGCATAAAAATATGCATGCGATTTGAATTCTGACATTTGAAGAACTTACCCGTCTTGCTTCATAAATGTCTTTCACACCACTGTTTTAATGACTTCCAGCTTTCACTGTCAAAGTTCCGGAAAGAGATAAGCGTATCCTCCATAGTCTGAAAAAAACTAAGATCAGTAAATTCGTTTGAGTTAAGTTCCCACATGAATCAAATTATACATAAAATAAGTTATGTCAATATTTAAATGAAAAACTCATTACAAATAATAGTTTTATCTAAAAAGATGAAGTCTGAGTTGCAAAAAATAAGTCAAGTTCGAACAATATTATAAACACTTTGCTTTAAGACTATTTCTAGTCTAAGGATTCAAAACAAGGATTCTAACCAAATTGTTAAATTTTAACATATAGAGGAAATCATGCCATAATTTGCAGCTTTGAAATTTCCTTTAACTGAAACATCTATGTTAATGTAAAATTTTCAGCTATATCAGTGAAAAGATATTTGGTTTAAAAAAATTCAGGACAGGATTTATCAACAAAATCACTTATTGATGAAAAAATAAGCGAAAAAAAATTGCATTCACTAAACGTATGTGGAGAGAGATATTTTCTAAATGCATCTTTCTCCTACAAGAAATGTTCTAAACTATCTTTTAAAAAATTTAAATGCTTTCGTGTTTTTAAATTTAATACATTTGGTATCAAATTCTTTAAACTCATCATTGCATTGAATTCCATTTGTAATACACCCACATTATCATCACATCAAGAGTTTCATTCAGTGTTGAATTCGATTCAAGCAGAACTCGCTTGCGATTCACAGATATTCTCTTTACCACAATTGAAAGATAAAGAAGTAAGCAATTTTTTGGTGTTAAATAATAACTATGCATCTTGTAGATATTTTGCATCTTTGCTATGCTCGTACATTTTTGATGACTTTTCCTTTATAATTCTGATACAAATGCAAATGAATAGTTTTATAAAATTTCAAATATAACGTGCAATATAGATATTGAATGTAAATTTTACACAAATCAGACACCGCGTTTGACAGAGGGTTCAATGAAAGCAGAACTGAATTGTTCTTGGCCACCGATATTCTCAATATCGTTTCCTTATGATTTTTATCGTACACAATTGAATTGTTAATTCATAGAATTTAGATTTGAAATCGGTAGTACTTCATTTTAATACACGCAATTCAAATTTTCAACATGACGGCCCTTAGCCAATAGATAAAAAAAACGGGATAATAAATTCTTTACATAATTTAATGGGAACCGTATAAAAACTAATTTATTCGAAAATATAGAAAATTTTGTAAAACAAATATAGTAAGCTAATTAAAACAAAGTATTTTTTAATTAAAAGTCGCAACACATTTTAATATCAAAAAAATTATGCATGATAAAAAAGATAGTAAAATTGATAAATTATTGTATTAAAAATCTAGTTTGAACTTGAAACCGTTATAAGTAAATAGTACAAAAAAATTTCTGCAGCAATAAATTTTTCGAATGTATTTATGCTTTCCTAAAAATACTTTTGCGCTCTTAAAATGCAATTTGAACGAATATACGTGGCTCAAAACGGTAGCAGAATTCAGAAATAAATGTTATTTGAATGCTCAGCTTCGATTCGAATTGATCACAGAAATTAACGATTCAAAATCTAATACAAAACATCGTAGCATAATATTTAAAACTTGATTGGTCCATTCGGTGTTTGATCATTTACACTTCTTTGTATTTCGAAACTACGCGGAAAAAAAGATTAAATGAAAATGTTATTTTTAGAATAAGAGGCACTATAAATGTTTGATAGATCTTTATATTAAATATCTTGTGCCTATGGAAGTTCATTTTTCCTAAACAACGAGAAAAAAATTCAAATTTTTGCATAGATATAATTTAAGACAAAATAAATAGTTTATTTTTCAAAAAAGTCTTTCAGTCAGAAATACTTTTCCTACAAACTTTGGTAGAAAATATTTGGAAGAATTTGCACAATTTTTAAGACTTGTAATTTTACTTTTTCATTGATATCAACTTGAATTTTCTATCAATTTATTAATTTTTTTACAAAAATGCAGATCATTTTGAAATAATAAGAACCCATTTGATAAATAATATCAGCTAATTTACCATTTCATCTTCATATATATGTACCATTTTATGCAAAAGATGTATTTACATGAATATTATACATGAAAGAAAATTCATCCCAAGAAAGGAAAGGTATAATATAAACAATTTTTCAATGAAATCGAATTAAAATTGAGAAACCCTTTCGTAATGGTCATATCTGATTAAGTGATCAAGTTACAAATTTGATACCTGTAAATCAATCAATCTGCCATGTACAGTTTTTAATTTTTTCATTCTGAATGTGATATGAAGCATTTTATATACAGTATACCAGCTTATAAACATGGTTGGTACAAATTATGAATGATTTTAGGACAGTTTAATGTACCGTACAAGGATAAGCGAGAAAATTCGATTTGAAATTTTGAAGGGACCTAGACCCACAGAATTAAAAGCATTTGTTCGGGCCGATTCTACTGATAATTTGTATTAAATTACAGTTAACTGAAATACCTCAAATTTGAATTAGTTCTTAAAATTTTGAATAATCCAGTTTAATAATTACATCAGAAAAGCAATTTTACGGCAAAATTTTATTTAAAAATTCCGCATTAAAATTTTTAAGATGGTTCGAAAATTCACTTTTTTTAAAGGATCTCTTCCAAACGACGACAGACTAAAAGTTTCAAATCTACCTAGAACTGTGGTTTTAATCCCTTTTAAACAGAATATTTAAAAAATAAACTCAACGATTTTTAAAATAAACATCTCTTTAAAATTCTGCTACGCTATAGCGATGGAAACATTTTTCACTGGAAAAATGTTGGACTAAAAATTGAAATATGGCTTTCGATATATCATTAAATTTAGCTTTTGAAATAACATCGTTACAATCAAAAATGGGGTTGGAAATTTTCTCGAAGTTTAGAGAATATTTTTTAACTTGTTAACATCACGGGTTTTTAAATCCCAGAATTTTTTTAAATCTTAAATAGACACCTTAATAAAAAACGAACAAAGATAGCAAAAAATAAAGAATATTCATACGAGAGCTAAAAAATGAACGTCAAGTATAAGGAAATAATCATTAGCAAAATTACTTACCCATTTAATAACTTCTTTACAGAACGACAATTCAATAACTTCGAAACACTATTTGCACACAAAAGCATGCATTAATCATATGGTTTTACCGTTCTCTAAGTATCTAAAGTACATGGTAAAAATACTCAGTATCTAAAGTACATGGTAAACATACTCAGAATCTTCTGTTAAAAAATATTTCGTTTCGTCTCGGATTCTTCGATAGCTAAAGACCAATAATGCATGACATCCATTTTTATGTCAAGTTAAAATATAATTCAAGAATTCTTGAGGCACAGTAAAATCTGATCCCCTATTTTACTGTTCGACATGCTATGCTTTCAGCTTCAAAGCTGATTCTTCTTAACTGTATGCAGATGCAACCGAGCGTTTTTCCTTTTCTGTTCAACTCTCACGCAGGTATACGCTGTATACGCATTCTTTGAGAATAAGTGAACCCTCATTCAAATATTTGCTTCGTGCATATTACGCTACATTCCGTCTTTATTGTTGTCCAAGTTTGTTTAAAGGACCGTTATTTGACCCTCCTAAGGTCCTGAACCTCGAGACACAAATTAATTGAATTAGTATCGAGCAGTCATCCACTCGCGACGTCCAAGAATTAAGAAATTTTCAAGCAGCCGTCGAAAAATTCTCTTTTAATTAGAACTCCTAATAAAAACCCAATTCAAAAACATTCATTGATGTTGAAACGTTCCATTAATAATTGCGTATTTCTCAAAAGGCATATTTCATCACGTAAACTCATCTTATTGTTTTCCACTGATTGAAGACTGACGGAAGACTGTGACGTCATCTCGAAGAGATAACCATTGCCTGTTGCTTGCATTTCTCTTTCTCCCTAGCGGCACGAGTGGTTTTAATGAATTCTGAGAATTAACTACATAAAAAAGCATATATTCCCCATAAAAGAAAAGAACAAATCATATAAAAAGTAATTTCCAAAAAAAGTATAGACCACGATAAAAAAATAGTTTTAAATTTTTCAAACCATTAATGATTGTACAGGATATCGTGAATAGTACCAGTTCTTTCAGGTGGAGTCATCAAAACAAAAAAATGATCAATGATTGTCATAATGCTCGAAGATAGCGAAATTGTTCATTGATTCTCATTTTTTTCAATCAGAAGTTTGGAAGGCAGAGGAATTAAACCTGCAATAATGATCACCGAAACACTATCTTGTATACTAACATACTAATTAATAAATGTTCATTTGTATCTTATAGTTTTTCTTCGCAACAGATTGAAACAAAAATTTGATACAGTTCTGCAATTGCAGCCACAAAATCACTCATTAAATTTGATATGTTAAGGTCGCTGCGTTTTTGAGTTAAACCGTTTACATGTTTCTGAAAGCACAGACGATCAAACCCTATTTGATTTAGTTCAAAATTGGATAAGCATCACTACTAAGTATTTTAAATATATGCACTAAATTTTGTGCATCTCTTTTCTCTTTGTTTTGTAGTTATCTTCCAAATTTATATTTGAACCCCTAAACAGTCGAGACTTACTCTGAATGGATTTTGCTCAAAATTGGATGGAAATATAATACTTTGGAGTGAAGATCATTAGCCAAATTAAATTCGTTCACTTAAAAGCATCTTTGTCGCAGGAAGATGAGCAGACAGATGCACAGAAGAACATAATACATAATTATAGATTTTGCATGCTCTGGAAAATAGAAATCGACAGCCATTCAACCCCTTACAGGATTAGCCTCAAAATTTGATGGACTTCTCAAGCGTATTTGTTGAATCTGTGTACTGTTCCAACTAGCTTTCTTCGTTTTGTATTTATCGTGCTAAGTTATATTCAAACAATTGAACGTAAACACAGACATTGAAAGAATTTACTCTAAATGTGATAGAAATCAAGAAATTTGTAAAGTCGTATATAAAATTTCATAAACCTAGTCCAAAGCAGTTTCTGAGTTACTTTCATCACAGATGGACAGACAGACATTTTATAAAAACGTGTTTATTGAATTCAAGAAGGTTTAAAACGTGGGGATTTTCCAAAATTTCCAGTTCGAATATTTTGAGTACTTCAGTACTTTCTCAATAGTATAAAGAGATAATCTCATTCACTTTAAACTAGAAATAATATTCCAATGAGATTTCGTATACAGTTGAGAAAATGGAAGAAAAGATGATTTATCATTCATCACATACAAATGCTAAAATAGGCATTGTTTGGGCCTTAGTGATGAAGTGTGGGTTTTGGGAGGCAAACATCGAAAATTTAAGACCAAATTTCATTCACAATGCACCATGGGCTGCTACATATCAAATCTACTGTTCGAGCGTGAAGTCTGTAAGTTGTATTCGTTGAATTTTACTTAAAAATTTGAACTCGGGAATGCTACGCCACAAGAAGATAGTTGAGGGTAGAAAGTCATCTCCCTTTGTCATTTGATGCCGATAATATTTAATTACTACTGAAAATGATGAGGGTCACTCTAAAAAAATATTTATTTAGATGTGAAGTAATGTTTTAATCTAATTTAACTTGACAACAAACTAAATTACACCAACATATTTATAAACCTATTAATAAAGAATACAATCTTAAAAGAGGGTAACAATTAAGGTGGAAATTGTCGGTTGAGAAACAGTGTGAATGCTGAAATTTGTTAACATAACTTTGTTGAATATTGCCGAGGTAGCTAATTATACATCCCAACTTCAGTTAATTTCAAATTTAGTCAAGGCCCTTAATTTAAATGTTTTTCGTATCCTTAATAATTTTACTTATACTGAATGCCCGCAAAATGCATCGAATAACAATTTTTAATATTCTAATCAATAAGTAGAATATCAATTAAACTCATCATCAGATAAAAGTAAAAAAGAAGCTTAATGATTTACTTTAAAAGAAGTATAACAATAAATGCCCCAAAGAAGATATTCCATTTAATTAGAAGAATAAATGTTTTATATGTTAGGATATCTAGGTCTTTTTCCTTATAAATGGGACATTTTCAGTAATAAAATGATGCCTAGCTAATGACTATTATTCTTTCTTTTAATGTTTTTCAGTTAGGATTATCGAAGGGAAGTTTTTGTAACAAACTGAGAACCAGAGTTTTGTTTATAAGGAATTTGTGCTTCTTTAATCGATCACTGGCGCTGAAACAAAACCCCACTACTCAAAAGACAGTCATTCAAACTCCTCTGCGATAAATTTTTCCCTTCAAAACAAGGCTTACTTTTCAACTTCTAGTTTTAAATAGCCATTTGGAAAGTATCATCTGCTGAGATCACTGATTTTTAACTCTTTGCAGTCCGATGTCAAGTGTGACTCGACATTCAAGACTGTGCATCATTTTGTGTTTTATTTATTTATTTTTCAAATTTAATTGTTAAAAACGCCTACATAAGGGTTAAGATATGTAGATTAATTTTTTATAGAAATTCGACTTGAAAGAATTATATTTATTTATTTTTATAGCAATAAACAAATATTTGTATTAGGTGAATAATATTGAATATAATTGTTTTTCGGACTGCAAAGGCTAAAAGTGTTTCTTTTGATTTTACTAGTCCACAGAGGTGAACGAATACACGACTGTTCCCAGAATATTTAGATTTCACTTAAGCTTTACTCGATAAGTTGCGTTTGTTTTTACTTTCTTTTCGAATGATCTTTAGGGTTTTCGGCTTTCATCAAAATGTCCGTTAGTAAATTTCAAGAGGAAGAATCTGCATTCATCGAACGTAGAATAGATGCCGATAAGATGATGCTACGTAGCAACACTGATAATTTGTCAAGGATTGAAAATGCGTCAGAAGCTGCCGAAAATAAGGTCACCTTCATTTTGGAAGCCCAAAATGGTAATCTTCTTAAATTTTACTCTAAATCCTTGAAAAAATATTTGTCAAAAGTTAAATACAATAGAATATAACGATGAGATTTTCATTTCAGATCAAGAAAAAATTCTGCTTAAACTGAAATTTGACATACGGCTAAAGAAATAGGATATATTCAAGGTGTTATAAGTATTTCAATAAGATCTAAAGTACCAATAGAGCTGCGACTACAATGTTTTTTCTGCATAGCATTGGACAGTCTACTGATCTCTTCGATGTCAAGGAAGAATTAGACACAGAAAATAATGTTAAAATCTATGAATCAAGACGTTTTGAATTTAAAAAAAACCCAAATAAACCTACAGAATTTGCCTTAGTGACAATGTTAAATATCGTCGCTCCAGATTACATTAAGGTATGGTGAACAAGACAAAGAGTAAATTTTTTATTGTTAATCTAAGGCAATGCCTAAGATGTTTTTCATTTTCGCATCCAAAACAGAAATGTGAGAAGGATGCAACACGTGAGAAATGCGGCGAAAGAATGTCAGGCTGTGATCATTATTTGTAACAAGCCTACTTTTAAATACTTTAAATGCTCAAGCGAGCATAAAGCGACAGACACTAACTGTCCGAAAAGATCAAATTTTAAGGTTCAAATGTTTAAACCATCTGACCTTCATTGAAACTCAGTGTCTTTTTCGATCTTCTATTTCGGAACCAATCTTGGTAGAAATGCGTGAGGAACAAGAAAGGTCAGTGGAAAAATCCGTATCGAAAGAAAAACTGTCTTACATTATAAAGAACAATCGGAATTTCAGAAGGACCTTGCCAATGATAGACATAGAGATATAATGCTAAAAAAGTGTTTTTTGAACTTAAGGAGATCTAAAGCACGAAGATTTGTCAAAATTTCATTTTCGAATGATTTAATGATTTCAATACTTCTTCTGAACTTCACATACGAGAAAGTTAATCCAATGTAGCTTACGAAATTCGGATTTATTAATCATGCATTTGAATTTCAGTCTATTATTTTTATGATCAAAAAGGAAAATGTCCCCTTATTTTTTATTAGATCCAATTTTTTTATATAGACCATATGCTAAAATAGAATATATTTTAAACTAGCCCATCCTAAAAGTTGGAAATCGCACTATGTATAGCAATTTAAAACTATAGAAAATCGTATTATGTTACATATGATGTAATATTTGGTACATATGGAATGCATTTAATTGCTTAGACTTTGTGGGATGTAAAATCTTTCCATATTATGTTGTATGTTCATATATGATATTTTTATTTCTTTAATACCATTTTATATAAATATCCATTAAGAATCTATAATTAAAAATAATCTTGTCACATGTATAAAGATAAGGACTGTTAATATTTGATATTGAAATTTCTTTGTGTTTCCTGCAAGACTGACATTCAAGTGTTTTAATCGATGCATAGGAGTTGTGCGTCTCTACCCGTGTCATCCGGATGTGTTGACATACCTCCTCCCAGCCACGTTATTAGTCTTCTTTTAGTATTGGACCTTTCTTATGATCATTCATGCTATACTAACCACTACCAAATACTTAAATTACAAAAACCAAATTATTTATGTATTTATTTGTATTTTTAAAAAAGAGAAGGAATTATACAGACAAGATCTTCTTAAATAAGTATTCGCTCTTATTTTTCATCCACAACATATTTAGATATAAAATAGAATGAACTTTTGAATCCAAAACTTTAATTTACAATGCATGATTGAAAAATCAGGATCCAAATCACGTTTGAAAAATGGATTTTTAACCTGGATATCTTATTAATTATCCTTCAGATGAATCTCTGTCGCGAAAACTGAACTAACTAAGTCAAGCCAAGACCAGTCAAAGAAATCTGAGTGACAGACGTGTTAGAAGTAATTAACTGATTGTAGAGTTATGTTAAAAGTATTTTCGTTTGTTAGGCAAAAAAATATGTAAAAGCAGTTACATTTCCCCCAAATTGCGATAATTGAGTCCTTTAGCATATCCATCCTAATCCCAAATTTGATGTACTTTCTTTGAGTTTACTTTAACATAATCCAGTATAATTCAATTTTAAAGGCGATCGAAAAGCTCCTCCCCCCCCTAAAAAAATCGGCAAATTGTACTCAAGTGCATTATTAATCATTATTAAAAATATTGAACCTGCTAATCACATACTATATAGTTTGACGATTGAAATCGTCAAATTGGCGAATTTTCTTTTATGATTGTCTTTGCAACCGATAAGCATCTAAGAATCCCAAATTCATATTTATTTATGTTGCGGAAAGCAAATATAATGGTTACAGAAAAAGCGAGAATCCATTTACTTTCCATTTACTCAATGATTTTTTATTTATTTTTGGTTTCAAGCCATAATTTTCCAAATTGGTTCAGTTATGATAAATCGGGTTATAACATCAACTGTTGTTTTAGGAGTAAATGAAAAATATTGTTAAATATAAGAAATTGCTAGAATAGAAAATATCATTATTACATATCTAATTTTATTGTTCTAGATTTTAGTTTCTCTTTCTAACAATGCCTTTTGCATCATAAAAATAAGCTGATATCTTATAACAATACATAACTGTTAATTGTGGATCTTCATTATTCGAAATATCAGTTTCTAACAATGCCTCTTACATTTTTTTAGCAATATCAAAAATCATTATTACCGAAATTTTTCTCCAGAAGGCGTCATTTCATCTCCATCTTCAAGAATTTGCAGAACTTCTTGTTTGCATTGATTATTTAAGAAAAAAATCTCATCGAAATCATCCGAAGCGCTGGCCATCTTGTTTTAAGTGATGTACCCTGTTTCAATGGAGTGATAGCAGTAATCGCAGTCGATGCAATGAGTTTTCATATTTGTTTTCAATGTAAGTTAGTCCTCTGTCTATGAATTTTTTTTATATAATACTCCAAACATTCTTAAATATAGTTTGAACCAATACATTTTCGAAAATTCAAGCAGTGTCTGAAATCTTTATTTCATTGGAATCTGAAGACTTTTGTTGTCAGTAATTATTATGTTTTCAATGATTTCTTTACTTTATTCGATAAATTTTCAACATTTTCTTGAGTCCAAATTTAAGCCGAGTTGAAAAATTAAATAAAAATTAGAGTTTTACTGCAATTGATGCTATTTTGTAATGAATATTTTGTACTATGCCAATTATAAAACTATATTATTATAGTCTTTCTTTCATAGGTTCCTTCCATTTAAATTCAGTTAATAATAAATTCAATTCAAAGTATATTTAAAATATTATATCATTATAAAGTATTAAATTTAATAACAAAAAAAGAATTTCGCTAATTGATAAAAATACACTTGATAAGTTTTATTGCTATATATCAAATTATTCAAAAATTCATGTTTAAAGCAGTAAAAGCATTATCGCTTGAAAAATAGAAATTTATTTATCCATAAAACCAGTTTTAGCCAAACCTTTTCGAAATCAAATCTTGCAAATCTTATTCCTATATTTTTACAAGAGATCCAAAAAAATCCCTCAATACATAAAGCGAAGAATAGACATAAATTAGTATACTTCCAAAAGGGAAAATATCTACAATTTAATAACAACTTTGACAGAAAAACGTTGTTGTTGTCACTTATGGCACTTGCCATGGACAAGCCCCCTGTTGATTCAGCAGCAGATTTAAGTCGAAAGGAGCTTCTCTTGTTTTTGAAGTAGTGCCAACTAGGGCCCAGAGTACGACTTGGCTACAAACTCACCACATTTGCTTACACAGCCTCTTTTTACAGGAGGCACAATCACACATCTCACAGATAGCAAACAGTAGAACAACCATGCCCAAACCGGGACTCCCAGAACAAAGGAAGACGTGCAACCTCTGTGTCAGAAAGCCGGCAGAAAAACGTATTTTCACAATATTATATAAGATACTTGGTGCTTTCAGTGTGAATTTGATTCGACTTCACTAAAAGTAAATGTGTTTCTATTATGTTTTGAGAGCATATATATCATATTTTATTTATTTTATACAGCATGGTTGTTTTAAATTTAAGTCGATATTAAAAATAAATCTTAAAAAGAATGCATTTTTAAAAAATCAATGACCAGTTTTGAGGTCTGAATTTTTGTTTTATTAAAAATATATATAGGAGCGTCTTTCTGTATTATTTAAAACTTTTCTTGAGGTAAATCTGAATTTTAATAAAGAAAAATTATATCTTTATTAATAAGATTAAGTAAATAAATAAAGGAAAATACGAGCATTAGCCGTCTCCCTAAAACATTCTCTCATTTTCTAGTAAAAATGATATCCCTACGAACGCCTTGCTTAATTTTGGCATTCAATAATTACAAAAGGTTAACCTTTGGCGTGCATTTTACATTTTTAATGTGATATCTTGGCTTGTTTTTTTGGCTATTAATCTTTGATGTTCATTAACTAATATTCTACAAATTAAATTTATGGCTTACTAACCGATTGGAGCAAAAAATTGGCGCAGAAGCCTATTTGTGGTCAAAAAAATATATTCAAGCTATTGTCTGCCGGAAAAGCAGATTTTCTCTGAAGAGATTGTGCTCAAAATTTGATAGAAATATATAAACTTTCTGTAAATATCATGCACCAAATTTCAGCCTTCGACTATCAAAACCTTTTAGGGTTATATTTGTTGCAGACAGACATCCAAACAGAGAACCAGCTATAATGTCAAAAATCAGCCAAATCAAATTCGCCAAAAACTCTTTGAACTTTTTGCGATAACAATACATTATCTACACTTCGTATACGCAAAAGTAAAAATTTGTTTCAGTATTTCTTTGCTCTGAAACTCTTATACATAAATTGTGTAGTTTTCATCTGAAAATCGGAAAGTTTATGAGTGAATTTGACCTGCAATTTAACTAAATCAAATCCCACATATTATGAGTAAACATTTCACAAAAGTATAACAAACTTAAACAAGCGTCGGTAGTTTCCCTATTGTTTTCTTTCCTATTCGTGTAATGTTTATGACCTCTATTTTAGCATAAAATTTCGGAATTAGTTAATTGCCCTGATATCCAGAATGCTTAAATTTTTATTTTCAAAATGCCACAATTCGTATCAGAGATTTTTAATTCGTGGTGTAATAGAGAAAACTGATTATGCGTCTTGTGGATTTTCTCTTTCAGTCAATTGAAACTACATTTTATAAGAGAACAATAATTTCAGTGGCAAGAGTGCATTCCTTATTTCGTTTTTAAAAGCCTTAATATTTTTGAGTCATTGCTTTTGAGTCAATGCAATTAATCTAAAGACAACTACTTCTGAAACAGACATAATTAAATTTTTAAAGGGATTTTCATAATGAATTTTAAGATTATGTTCCATTTTAAGTTGATTTGTTGTTGAGTTGTAAATTTCATATGTATTCGAAAGTACAGATTGACAGATGATCAATCCCATCATGGATTTCACTCAAAGATTGAAATCGATCTAAGCATTCGACTCTTAGATTCATTCTATTCGCAATATAAACAAACAGAAAGATTCTTTAATATTCGAGCATCCAGATATCCCGTGAAATCTACAAATCTAATCGTAACTCCATATTCTAAATTTCAACCGTTTAGCTCAAATATTTTTTGAGATTTCGTATTCAAAGATAGACAGACGTAATTCCGAAAATTCCGTAAAGACGTAATTCCGACGTGTACCGAATTCACAGTAATTCAATACATTGACTTTTCTCTGTTTATTAGAAAATAAAAAGATATTATACAAAAATTCTATTATATCTTAAAATTATCAAGACATTAATTGGGAGTTTAAATATATATTTTTAATGAAGAATCGTCAAAAAATCGTCTTGTTTTTCACATGCAATGCACTTCAAATTTTAGACCAAAGTATTGCCTAATCGCAACGAATTAATTAGTGGTGCATATTAGAAAAAAATCATATTTGAAACTAACTGAAATGGCTCCCTCAGAAATTTCTCACATATAATGTAGAACGAATAAAGAACGAATTTCATGGCATCGTCGTACAATTACTATAGAATATTAAATTGTTACCAAAATTTAGCATTTTACTGAATCTGTCGTAGGATTCTTGGCAAGTTTTTCAGCTATAAATCTCTGGCATGCAAATAAAAGTATTTTAAAACTGGTTTTATACTTACGTAATAGATCATCGATGTGCCAACGGTCGCCAACCACCTCCAGCCACTTACGTATTAGACATATTACATATTTACGTTTTGTAAAACTTTAATAAAAATTGGCCCAAAACTGCACTGGTAGTCATAAAATCCAATATCAATTTTGATATATTTAAGTATTGACTTCTTTTGTTATAGCGTTAACATATTTCTGAAAGTTACAGACAAACAGCCGGATTCAGTTACAGACAAAGTTACAGACAAACAGCCGGATTTTATAGGATTCAGTTGAAATTTTATTTGTAGAGTACGTTATAAATGTTAAATCTATGCACCTACTTTTATTTTTCTAGCTCTCACCGTTTAACAGTTATATTGTTAACTTGTATTCGAACTGTCGGACAAAGACTTTCTCTGAACAGATTTTGGTCAAAATTTGATAGAATCGAAATTAAATTTAAAAACCACACAATAAACCTTCTTGCTCAACGTGTTTTCATCAAGAAGGATAAAGAGAGATGCAATGTCAAAAATGTATTTTTCGAACTTGTATTAGTCTAAATTAGAAGTTCAATAGCAAAAATCTGGAGTTTGAATGTTTTAATGATTTCATTGCTTTCACTACCACTGATCGAGAAAGCAAAACCAATACAACTGGCAATTCAAATTTACTGTTCTTGCATTGAATTTCAGTCAAGTTCTTTTATCACCAAAAATATCAAACTTTTGCTGTACTTCTGATTAGAAACAAAACATTTTACATAAACCTTAAATTTAAGCGAAAAATAAATGCATTTCAAATTAGCTAATTGTGAAAAATGAAAATCTCTGCTATATGAATGGGGATTTTAAATTGCCGAGAATCATATTTTTGCTATGTATGATATAGTATTTGGCACGTATGAAATATATTTAATTGCTATGACTTTAAGAAAAGTGAAATCTTTACATATTCGTTGTATGCGAGTATATGATTTTTTTTCTGTTATATATTTTCGATTTGTACATACCTACGCTCTCTTCATTTAGATTTTTAGAAGATTTAGTCTTTGAGGTAATTGAGTTCTAATATGGTGAAACTCAAGGTGTGGATTGTTTCAAGAAAAGCATTTTCACTTGTACTGAGAAAACTCAGCTTCAGGAATTCTTGAGTTATCTTTATCACAGGTAGACTTAGAGATATAGTTTTAAAAAATGTGTTTTTAGAACTTAGAGGAGTTTAAAACAGGAAAATAGGTCAAAATTCAGAGTTTGAATGTTTTAAGGATTTTATTTCTTTCACTGCCACTTCGTATACAAAAAAGTAAAACCAAAATAATTTGGAAATTCTTACCAAATAATTTACTGTTCTTGCATTGAATTTGAGTCGAATGCTGTTGTCATCAAAAATCAAACTTTTCCTATATTTCTGATTACAAACAAAACACTTTACTTACCCTCAAATTTAAGCAATGAGTAAATAAATATCAAATTAATTAATTTTGAACCTTTTTTGAAATCTCTGCTATGAACAGCAATTTAAAATTGATGGGTACCATTTTTTTGTTTCTTAAGAATGTAGTTTTTTTATAAGTATGGAGTATATTTAATTGCTTCTGTGATGTAAAAATTAGTCTTTACATATTACATTCCATGTGCATATGATATTTTTATTTCTTTTATACAATTTTCAATTTATTAAAATGTATACTAAAGTGTATAGTTGCAAATAATTTTATCACTTGTTAAAGGTTAAGGCATTTTAAATTTAATATTGAAATTTCTTTGAGTTTCATTTAATGTCTTCTTCAAGTCATTTTAATCTATATCTTGGAACCTTAGAGTTGATCATTTTCATTCATAGACAATTCGTGTCCTGCACTGCGGCAACGTTTTACTTTATGGGGCCATCATATTTGTCGTTTTTTAAAATAGATACTTTTCTAAACCCAATTATATTAATCTATTGGTTATTCTAAATATTACCATGTTAGTAAATTGCCAGAGCCTAATGATGTAAGAATAAAATTTTAATTTTAAAGAAAAAGGGAAATTTTAGGCATTATCCTCTGAAATAAGTATACACTCTTGTTTGCATCAACTACATTATTAGATATTAAAATGGAATCAGTAAATCCAAAATCTGAATTTGATATTCATGATGAAAAAAAAGGAAATGTGAATTGTTAAGTTAATTTTTGTATTACTGAATATTAAAATGAGTCTCAATCGCCAAAATTGAGCTGACCAAACCTTGCAATGACCCCAAAAAGGAATCTGAACTATAAAACAATTTCATTAACTGATAAATTGAAGGTACAATAGTAAAAAAAATTCTTCTGAAAGCAAAGAAAAAAAGACAAAAGAGGCACATTCCTAAAGGAATTTTGATAACTCAAACCTTTAATATACTCATTCCACTCCAAGAATTGATTTAATTTACTTTTTATGAGTTTTTTTAAAATAATAATTCTTATTTATGTTGCGATAAATGTATCTTATCGTTTCAGGAAAAGCGAAAATTTGTTTACTTTCCATATACTCAAGGATTCTCATCCATATGTTCAATGATTTTTAATTTTTCTCTTTCAATACTTATACAATTTACCAAATTATTTCAGTTTTAATAAATTGAGTTTTAATATATATCAAATTTTATTTTATTAATAAGTGAGAAATATTATTCAATTTAACAAGGTGTTAGAATAGCATAAACCACTGTTACCAGCCAAAAATTACTGTTTAAAATTTAACAAGGTTTCTTTTTTTTAACAGGCATCATACATCATAAAAATATGTTGTTATTCTATAACAACAATTACCAATTGTTCACTGATTATCTCTATTGTACCAAATTTCAGTTTCTAACAATGCATTTTGCTTTATTTTAACTGTATGAAAAAACATTATTACAGAAATTCTTCTCCCGTAAGCTTCATTTCACCACCATCAATAGTTGCTGGAAGAATTTTTTGTTTGCATTGATTAGTTCAGGAGAAAATTCCATCGAAATTCGTCTAAATGTTGGTCATCTTCTTTTTAATGCAGGTAAGTTCTTCCTCTATAAATCACTTTATATCTATATACTACAGTAAATATTTTTAAATAGTGTTTTAACTAAAATGTTTTTCATAATTTAAATAATGTTGAAAACTTTAATATCAAAATGATTCCATGAAAGAGCGTTTTCAGATATATTTTGCAAATTTGCTTCAAAAAAATAATTTTCATTTCTATACAATTTAAAATAATTTTCTTTGAACATCTTTAAAAATTTACAATATTCTAGTAAGGAAACAGGTTTATATAAAATAACCATATTAACTGATTGTCTTCTGGTGAATATGTTAAAAAGAAATAATTCGTTTATGAAAGATTTAAATTTTATTGAAATACAAAACTCCCTTCTAACTGTAAATATTAGATTTCCAAGGATAACATCATTTTATTCAATAAATTTACTACTTTTCTGATCTCAAATACGAATTAGAATTTTCATTATAATTGATGTTACGCAATGCCATTGAGTTAAATACATTTTTGTGTTTCTTTCGTAATATCTTTTTATATTTAGTTAATTATTGGTCAAATCCGTAATGCTAGAAAATATATGTCATTATCTCTTAGGTGTTGCATTTAGTAGTGTGAAAGCAACTCAGCAGTTTGTAAAAATGTAAAGTATAACAGACATGTATTGCTATATAGGCCATTATTCGAGCACTCACGTTTAAATTAACAAAAGCATTATCCCTTGAAAAATTCCAATTTATTTGAGCTATGGCTAACCTCAGTGCGCACTTTTCCGATATTTCTGAAATATATTCAAAATATTTACTTAATAAATAAATTTATGTGAAAAGTAAGCATGGTTTGAATTACACAATTTCATAAAAAATCAAAATCATTTTTTCTGAGTTGCTTCGATTCTACGAAAAATAAATTTTGTATTCATAGTCTTCTATAGGTGCATGTATGGTTTTTTTTTTGCTTCTTTTATACAATTTTCTTTATTTTGAATTTAAATAGAAGAAAAAATTAAAACGTTAAACTAATGCCTCTTAATGAATGGAGGTATCTCTATTAAATGTCTACATTTGGTTCTTTGAATGCTGTTTAAAATTTTTCAGGGGAAATGAAGTAAGTTTTAATAACGATGAAATTACACCCTAAGTGACAAAAAGAAAAATAATGAAAGATATACTGAAAGAATAAATCAGAGGATTGGTCTTTCTAAAACTATTTTCAGCTTTATTATGAATATTTTCCCGTATAATGATTTGCATTACATTTTCATACAATTGTTACGGAATACCAACGTTTGGCTAGAGTTTAGTATTTTTTATTGAATCGTATAATTCTTGGCGAGAATTTTGGCGATTAATCCCTGGTATGTAGTAGATAATATATGTAAATTGTATTTGTTTTTAAATGCTTTTTTAACCGATTGAAAAATAATTGAGTCAGAATTGCATTTGTAGTCACACAATGACCAACCAAATTTTATATATTATAGTCATTGATTTTTTGGGCCATATTATATTTTCTAAAAGTGCAGACCGTCAGACGGTCATTCCCTTGTTGGATTTGACTTCACATTCGGTATTGATATTAACTGGTGCCTATAGATTCTTCTCTATGGTATCTTCTCTATGGAATATTAATCCTATATTAATGTATCAAATCTTAATTATGTATCACTCTTTTTTCTGTAATTTTTATATTTGTTTTCAAACACCAGGACAGTGGGATTCCTTTTTAATGAATTTTCATTGAAATGTGATGGAAATTGCATTTATCTATTCAATTTAGTGCATTAGAAATTTAGTTTGATATTTTATCAATCAAAATTAGTTCATTTTATTTATTATATCTCATGCATTTTTAAAATATTTTTATGACAGACAGAACACGAACTTATAGCAGACATAAAGCCAAAAAACGTGTTTTTTGATTTCAAGGAAATAGAAAACTTAGAAATTCATCAAAAACTCAAATTTGAATATCTTGACAATTACAGCACTTTTTTATGAGAAGGTTGCACAGTTCAAATATACACATTTGAATTGCTTAAGATTTTAGTTAAAATTTATCCAATTACGTCAAAGGTTAAATTTCAGCCTAGCATATCAAATTCAAAAGGTTGTGATGCTCCTTGCAGAATTTCTCTTTTATACAACCCTTATAATTTTATCTCATGCAATTAAATTTTTAACTTTGTGCATGGCCTTGAACTACAGAAGTGCTCAATTTTTTTTTCAGCATGCAATGCATTAGAGATTTGTACTCATCTTTGTACTTACTTTTCAGCCAGAAAAAACGCCACTTTCATCGTGGAAAAATGCATGCCTTATTTCATTTCTATAACCGTTGCATTTTTTTCAGTGTATACATATGCGTATATGTGAAATTAGACCTACAAAATATAAATACTTAAACAGACTTATCACAAAATTTCATAAGGATCTTCACTTTGAATTTTAAATATGTGTTTCCACCCACTCCAAACTTTTTCCTGAGTTATTGCATTTTGCATTGATACCAGAGTGTAGGGATTGAGCAGATAAGCAATCAATTTACGGCCTTGGCACAAAGTTTAAAGTTATTTGTAACATTGCTAAATCCGTCTACTAAATTCTGTTTATCTGGTGCATTGCATTCCGCAAGTATCGGGTCCGCCTTTATGCAAATTTCCAGATTTCCTGAGAATGAACTTTGCCCAAAACTCCATAGAAATTTGTTAAGGCAGCAAGATCAATTTCAATGGTTTTGCTGAAAACCTTCTTGCGTTATTGTTTTCAGCGGTAGACAGACATAATTCCAGAAATTGGTTTTTCCAAAACAATCTGAAATTTCAAAACTTTCAAACTCTGGGTACAGATTTTTGAATGTTATATTACTCCTCTTTTCTTTGATTTGAGAGCATAAAAAAACAATTATACAGAAATTCCTGAAAATATTGAAACATAAATTTCATGTTATTTTAAAAAATAATTTTTTCGGGAACGGGGGAATTATGGTGAAAAAAATCTTTTTCTAGATTCTCACAAACTACAAATTTAAAACCAAAACTATAGACGTGAACAACTAGCAAATCGAAATAAAAATTTAAATTCATATTGAAGGAGTCAGAAATCAAATCATGCTCTTTCATCACATTTTCACAGAATTTGGCGTTGTTCCTGTTCTGATGTCGCCTTTGTCATTATAAGAAAGAAGTCTCAAACACTGCCAATTGAAAACTTTCTGCTCTCTCAAGGAATACAAAAGTAGATCTGAGCCATAGGTTTTGATGCCTTGAGCAGGAAATCTGAATGTGTAGTCCTAATGGTGACTCTCCTGTAAAGCACAACCTAACAGGAAGGAGATATTTTTCGACTTCGAATCGAGTAAATTTAATTCTAGTTTTTATATCCCTGAAGGTTTGATTGAATAAGTTTTATTTATTTATTTAGATTTTCGTGAACCCAAATTAACCGAGTTTTTGCTGCTTGCATCGTTTAATCTTACCCTAATCAAAAGAATAAAACATTTTCTTGTACATCATTTTCTCCTCTACACATTCTTCAATTTTTTTTAGCTTTTTTTCACGTGACATTTTTGTTGAAAAAAATATATCTATTAAATTAAATTTCGACCTTTAATTTCAGATTATAGTAGAATTTATAGGGAAGTAGTCATTTACTACTGATTTATATTTAGTAGGTTTTATTCATTTCAATTACAATAGTTGTTAACAATGGAAACGTTATTGAAAAAGATTTTCTATTTTAATTTCATATATTTAAGAAGCCTGGCTACCCAAAAAAAATGTACAGAAAGACACCGCTTAACGCGGGGGATACGTTTCATCAAAGTAGAGCGTAATGCGAAACAGCGCTAAACGAGGCTATCTTTACATGTAAATATTGGGGTTAGGGGAAGAAGGCTAGGAAATTGGTTAGGTATTAAATTTAAAAAGTATGTTTATTTAATAAAAATAAAACCAGACATTTATTTCTTAAAGCTCAAATTAATACCACATTATTATTTCTTGCAAAAATAAAAACAAAATATAAATAACAAAACGAATATTCTTAAAAAAACAAATAAAATTCTAAGTCAGTCATATTTAGTTAGCCTTCCGCGTTTTCAGTGTTCTACCTTTTTGTGACAAAGGCATCTAATGTTGTTTGCCTTTTTTCTTTTGCGTTGTTCTCTTAAAAGTTCTTCATAAACGGATAGAGCATCTCTAACACCACGTCTTACTTTTGAGCTCCTGTCAAAATTCGGATCATTTTCAATGAATTGATCCATTATTTCAGTTATGGTAAACAAACTCCTTTTTACAAACGCCATCGAAAGTTCTTTTTGCTCTTCTTCTGAATCACTGCTGTCAACATTTTTGTTTTCTTCTTGTTCAGTTAATTCCTTGAGCTATCATTAGAAAGACTAGCCGCTGCTTCTTGAATTATTTCTTCGACATCTTCCACATTTACCCCTTCAAAACCGGTTTGCTTCGTTAATTTCACTATCTCTTCCACTATTTCATCCACATCGCCAGAGTGTCCAACGTCATCGCTCTTACTTAAATCCGGCCAAATATTCTTCCATACTCCTTTCAAAGATCTTTCTGTTACCTCATTCCAAGAAAGGCCTATGTTTTCTACAGCATCCACGATGTTGTAGTTTTTCCAAAATTCTCTTATGGACTGGTTCTCTTCTCCGTCTGTGTTTTCAAACATTTGTTTAATGGTTCGCCGCGAGTAATAAGCCTTAAAATTTGATATAACGTCTTGGTCCATTGGTTGAATTAAGGCAGTTGTGTTAGGCGGCAAGAAAACCACTTCGACTGGAATGCATGTTGTTAAGTCTGATAAATTTGTTGGGTGGCTTGGAGCATTATCAATTAACAGAAGTGTTTCTTGTTCAAGTTTTTTAATTTCGCAATAACGTTTAACAGACGGGCAGAAATGTTCAGTGAACCAATCCTGGAAAATTTTCGCAGTTATCCATGATTTTTTATTAGACTCCCAAATTACAGGTAAATTTGATTTAGATATGCCTTTCATCGCTCTTGGGTTTTTGGAATGTTAAATTAGTTATGGTTTTAATTTGAAATCTCCACTTGCGTTACCACCTAGTAGAAGGGTTAAGCGATCTTTTGCAGCTTTAAATCCTGGTGCCCGTTTCTCTTCACGGGATAGAAATGTTCGTTTCGGCATTCTTTTCCAAAACAAGCCTGTTTCATCAACATTAAAAACCAATTCTGGAGGATAGTTTCCTTCTTCAATTTATTTTTAATATCGCTGGAAATTCAGCCGCCGCTTTTGTATCACCACTTGCTGCTTCTCCTGTAATCTTTATGTTGTGAAGGTTATTTCGATGTTTAAATATATTAAACCATCCTCGACTAGCAACGAAAGTTTCACTTTTGTCAATTGTCTCAGCCTGAATGTAATTAAAAATTCTTCTGGCTTTTTCCATTATGATAGATTGGCTTAATGGCATATTGCGGTCAATTTCGTCGTCAATCCATATAGACAGTCGTTTTTCCATTTCCTCTATGATATTATTTCTAGAACGGGTAATTCTAGTTGCAGAGCTTGACGTAGTTGCAGTTGCCGATGACAGTATTTTTTCTTTATTCTTCATGATGGTCCTTATTGTTGAAGTTGGCAAATTCAATGAAGCACTAATTAGAGTTTGACGCTCACCAGAATCTAATCTTCTAATGACTTCCATTTTAGTTTTGAGTGAAATGCTTTTTCTGGTTGCTTTCTTTTCTTTTTCATTATCACCCATAGTAAAAAACTAAAGATCAAAATATTTGACACTGTAATATAGTATTAAATATGTAAATTAATACCTACTTACAATAATGTCAACAAATGTTTCCAATAATAAAAATATGTCTGTACAATACCGCACCAAACAAGAAATACAAGTACACTCTTTCGGATATGTATTTGAAACCTATCGCTGCAAAATAATTCGGGGAATCCCCGTATGCTGCGAACGATTTCGTGGAATCCCCGGGTTGAAATAAAAGAGCGCTAAACCGAAACAGCATTAAGCGGGGTCTTACTGTATCTCTCAAACTTTTACGGATATTGTCATACTGCGTTAAGATAAAGGTTCTGATAATTTTGATTAGTACTTTTCTAATTCTCTGTTATGTCACGTTTTTTATAATACTTTTTTATCATAAAGGAGAAAATTCGAGCATTACCAAGATCTAATCAGAGTCCATGCAAGAAACTTGTTTGGCCATTGCAGAGCAACCCCACCGAGCAGGAAGGAACAAACAATACCTGAGGATATCAGATACTTGGAAAAAAAGGAGTATTCTCTAGAGAAAACGTATATTGGTACAGGGGTGAAATATTATTGTATTAAAATGTGAAACATTAAAAATGCAATAAATGCATTAAATGCACCTTATCTTTTTACATTAGGTGAGAACTAAAGACAGGATTCTTTAATGGTATATTTAATGACTAGCTCTTCGACGTCAGAACACATTCAGTTTCTAGATCATATGAGTTGGTGTCGCATCATAGTGCAGAGACTTTGATTACCCGATTTACAGACCCTTCTTTGGTGTCAGTCACACTGAAGAGTCAAATTCTTTGTCAATGAAACGGTTTTGATGCACAGAAAACACACCATGTTTCAGCATATACTTGGTTAAGATAAAAATCACACTCAGTTTAATTGATAAAAAGGATTTTAAAATATTTATGAGTTAGTTCTTCCCTTGCTTCAATTATTCCATATCTCTATCCAATGTTTTACACAGATTTTTGAGTTGGATTTGGATTCACAGAAAGATATTTCTTGCGTTTCTAAATTTAAAACCTGTTTCCTTGGCCATTGTAACTGCTTTCTCATTTCTAGTATACCCCTGATGTGCTTCGGTTCAGATCATTTCGACTCTCTATTCAGCAACTTTTTCAGTTATATCTTAATTTATTGTTTCACCAACGGAATCATGGGCCCTTAAAGCCAATCTTGAATCAGAAATTATCTTTGTCATTTTTATTTAGCGTTGTGCGATAAACTCGAGTTCATTTCTTATTGTCACCAATTTTTCAAATGTGGCAAAGTAAATTTTTATTAAATAATAACTCGTCTTCTCAATCGAACGTGTCATATAATATAAAAATCACTGAAATCATTTAGCATCGAAGTATTTTATTTAAGAAAATATTCAATCAAATAAAAGTTGTAGCCATTGATATAGTTTCATACGTTCTATAACCCGGGCGCCGGCAATAAATCACCAAATGTAGAATTCTGCCTAATTTTTAATTTTAATATGGAAAATTGCCAAATAATGTAAAATGGCACTAAATTTCTGTGGGCAATTTTCTCTAGCAGCCAGCTAACTGATATTGTTTATCCTGTATTTTTTATTGACAAATATATTTTGAGAATAAAATAGATTAGAAACATATTTACAAACAGTTATTCCTCTTCGCTTATTTTGAACCTTGAATGGTAATATAGTAAAATAAATAGATTTAAGTAACTGAAAGAGCACGACAAATAGAAGGATATTGTGAATTCCTAATGCCGTTATTTCTTCTTCTGATACTTGGTCGGCTGTAATGGCAACCAAAAAGCACTGAAATTTCGCTAATTTGGAAATTTCAATCGTCAAACTATATTTCAAGTGATTCGCACTTTCAAATTTCTGCATAACCAACAATTAATGCACAAGAGTATATTTTCTTATAATTTGGCAAAAAAAAATTCTTGCCTCTTTTTGGTCACCATTACAACCGAATCGTACCTTTTCATATTTATTATAGTGAATTTTTCTGTTATCAGTCATATTAGTCTCCTGATTATACCCACTGTTCCCTTGTAGTTAAAATACAAGGATCGTATTATTTATCTATATAAAGTAAACATTTTAAAAATCCATTTTTTAATAGCTATGGTACATGAAAATATTTTAATACTGATTTCGGATTAATAAAAGTGATACATTTAGCCAATTAGATAAATTTATTTATGAATTTGGTTATTTAATATTTTAATAACAAATTAATACACGAAATGTTTTGCTAAAACTTATGTCAAGCTACATAAATTCATGCAAATATTTATTAATTTGGTGGTAATCTCACTCCCTAAGCCCTAAAAAAGGGTTAAAGAAGGAAATATTTTTTGGCATAATCTTCTAAAATAAATATTCAGTTTTGTTTTACGCCAACACCATACTAAAATAAAAAAAATTGAAGCAGTGATAGCTATTAAATACAAAATTTAAATATGAGTTTCGTAATGGAAAACCCAGGAATAAAATAACAATTTAGCAATCATTGTTGGCTTAGTCATCCTTGAAATAAATTTCGATCGCCAAAATTGAACTAAGCAACGCCAAGAGCAACGAAGAAATCTGAGTAATAGGCTGATTTGGCATTAACTGTTGAACTGAAGGTCAAATTCTAAGGAATATTTTCTTCTGAGAGCGAAAAAAAAATGTAAAATGAGTTACATTTCCCATTGAAACTGAAGGAACTTAACCCTTTAATATGTTCATTCCGCTCCAAGATTTTATTTTATTTATTTTCTTCGAGTCTTCTTTGACAAAAATCATTCTTGTTTATGCTGTGATATATGGATATTATCGTCTCGGAACAACGTGAATTCGTTTACTTTCCATATACTCAGATATTCCTATCTATATATTCAATGATTTTTAGTTTATTTTCTTTTTCAATACACATATACATTACCAAATTACTTCAGTTTTAATAAATTGAGTTTTAATATCAAATGTAATTTCATTAATGAGCAAAAAGTTTGGTTCAATATAATTAGGCGCAAGAATAGTATACACCATTGTTGCCAGTCAAAAGTTATTGCTCCAAATTTAATTAGGTTTCTTTTTATAACAGTCCTTTTTGCATCCTAATAATAGGCTGATATACCTATGACAATACATATCAACTATTCATCGATTATCCTTATTGTACCAAATTTCAGTTTCTAACAATGCATTTTGCATTATTTCAGCAGTATGAAAAATCATTATCACTGAAATTATTCTCCAACAAGCGTCATTTCACCATCATGAATAGCTGTTAGCAGAACTTCTTGTTTGCATTGATTATTCCAGGAGAATTTCCCATCGAAACACGTTTGAATGTTGACCATCTTCTTTTTAATGCAGGTAAGTTCTTCCTCTATAAATCGCTTTATACCTATATACTGCTGTAAATATTTTTAAATAATGTTTTAACTAAAATGTTTTTCATATTTTAAACAATATCGAAAACCTTAATATCGAGATGATTCCAGGAAAGAGCGTTTTCAGATATATCTTGAAATAGCCTTCATCCTCAATAAGCAATAGCCTTCTATTGTATATGTTATGCAGCAATTGAAGGTCGTGATACGAACCCGCGAGGCTTGTGTTTGTAGTTGAATAACATAACCACAATACAAAAGTATACTTGGGTATTATAAATGTTACCTGGCTTATGAAGCGAGCCGTTAGCACCACCGTTTAACAAGAATTAATTCCTTCACAGTTTGTGAAAGATTTTCATTTCATCGGGATCCGAAAGCTTCTTTTAACAGCAAATGTTATATTCTTAAAGATAACTTATATCATTCGATAAATTTACTACTTTTCTGATCTCAAACTTTAAGCTGGATTTAAAAATTTGCAAATAAGAGTTTCCGCTACAACTGATGTTGTTTTCAAATGAATATTTTGCGCGATGCCAGTCAAATAAATATATTTTTTGTGTTTCTCTTGTAATATCACCTTGTTTAAATCTCGTTAATAAGCAGTTCATTTCTCAGCGTGAGAAAATATATTCGTATCATTATTTTTTAGGTTTAGCATTTAGTAGTGCTAAGGAAACTTGGCAGTTAGTAAAACCATAAGGTATATAGCTTGTGTTGCTGAATTCGCCATTAAATTAGCATTCACATTTAAATTAGCGAAAGCATTACCTCTTGAAAAATTCAAATTTGCTTCAACCATGGCTGATTTCAGAACACTCTTAAACTTTTCCAATATTTCTGAAATAGATTTTTAAAAAATTCATGTAATATATAAATTTAAGAGAGGAAAAAAGAATGATATGAACTAAACAATTTTTGAATACGAGATCTCCCATAAGCAACAATTTCATAAAAAATTGAAAAGTATTTTTTTCTGGGTGTATATTAGATTATACTTATTTGCTCCTATTTTGCGGAAAGTAATTTTTTAAATATTTTTATAAGTATGTATATGGTATTTTTGCTTCTTTTATAAAATTTTCTTTCTTTTTTTAATTTTAAATAGAAGCAAAAATGAAAATTTTAAACAAATGCATCTTAATGAATGGTAGTTATCGGCATTAAAGCTCTACATCTGATTTTTTGAATATTTAGTAAAATTTGGTTGAATAGAAGTTTCCTTCCTTTCATGGTCTGGCAACCCTAGTTATCTTTGCTGGAGGAGCAAGTTTAAGGAAGCTCATGGTTGGCGATTTTTGGAAAGTGTGTCAAGCTACAATATGAAATTTTTCTGCGGAAATAGTAGTAAATTTTAATAATGAATAAATTATATCCTCAATGACAAAAATAAAAATAATGAATGATATTATGAAAGAATAAATCAATGAGAGTGGTCTTTCTAAATCCTTTTCGCTACTGTATTAAGGATATTATCTCATATCATGAGTTGCATTACATTGGCATGAAATTGTTACGAAATATTAACGTTTGGCTTGAATTTAGCAAACTCCATTGCATTTATGGTGTTATTCCTGGCTAGATTCTTGGCGATTAATTCCTGGTATTCGATAAAAAAATATCTGTAAAATACATTTGTTTTTAAACTCTTTTTCCTACCCAGTTGAAAAATTATTGAGACAGAACTACAATTTTAGTCACAAAATCACAAACCAAATTTGATATATTTTAGTCATTGAAGTTTTGAGCCATCGCATTTATATTTTTCTGAAACTGCAGACCTATAGACAGTGAATACCTTTTTGGATTTATCTGAACATTTGATTGCTGATATCGATATTAAATCATGTCTGCTAATATTAATGGCTTCGCTATGGATATTAATCCTATATTAATGCTCCAAATTTATCCATACAGTCTCTTTGTTTTGTAAATATCATATTATTTTCGAATACACGGTTAGAGTTATCCCTTTTAGAAATCATTTCATTAAAATTGTTTGAAATATACAAAATCAGTGTTTTTTATTTATTTTTATGACAGCGCATTTTTAGTTATTTTTATGACAGGCAGATAGGCATGAAGTCAAAAATATGTTTTTTTGATTTTAGACAAATATATAACTTGGAAAGGAATTCAAATTCGTCAAAGATTACAACACTTTCTTTGTTATTCATATAAGAGAAATTTAAACGTTAATTGATTCTTTTATTGTTATGAAAATGTTGCGCAGTTTTCATTTGAAAACTTTAAATGCGTAAGTAAATTTGACTGTGCATATAAGGGAAAATTTTAGTTCAGTATATCCAATTCAAAAAGTGATGATGCTCTGTGTACAATTTTTCGTTACTTATTTATACAACTCTTATGATTTCCTCTTGTGCATTAAATTTTTAACTTTGTGCATGATCATGAACTTCATACACGCTCAAATTTTTATTTTCAAAGTGCATTTAATTATAGATTTTTACTTCCTAATATAATAGAGAAAATTGATTACGCATCTTTAAAACTTTATTTTTCAACAAATAAAAACGACACTTCGGTAGTGGCAAGAGTGCATACCTTATTTCATTTATATAACCGTAACCTTTTTTGAGAGCATGCATATACATACAGGTGAAATTAAGCCTACAAACTATCGACACTTAAACAGACATCGCAAAATTTCATAAGGAACATCGCTTTGAATTTTAAATCTGTACCACATTCAATTGATCTAAAATGAATTGTCTCTGAGTCATCGCATTTACATTCATTTGGGAAGATAGGGACTGAATAGATGGCCAATATATTTTCGGCTGTGGCACGAAGTTTGAAAAAGTTCGGAACACAAGATGTTAGATCTGTGAACTAAAGTCTGTCTGGAGTATTTCATTACACAAGTCCGCCTGTATTCGAATTTCCAAATTTCATAAGAATGAATTTTCCTCAAAATTCCATAGAAATTTACAAATTCATTGTTAAGACATCATGACGTAGTTCAACGGTTTTGTCGAAAGTCTTTCTGCGTTATCGAGTTCAACGATAGATAGACAGAGAAAAATAATTCCAAAAATCGGTTTTTCGGAAGCAGGCAGTCTGAGTTTTCAAAACTTGTCAAACTCCGGATATGAAATTTTGAGGACTATAATTCCTCTTTTCTTTGATTGTAAGATCATAAAAAGTAATTATGTACAAGTTCCATTATATATTTAAATTAAAAAGCTATACTTTGTGCTATTTTTTTTAAAAAAATGGGGGGAAGGGATGTTGTTAAAAAAAATTCTAGTTTTTCACAAACTACAAATTTAACATCAAAACTATAGACATGTACACTACCAAATCAAAACTCAAATTTTAATATATTATATTATATATTAAAATTTAATATATTTCTTACTTCTCCAATATATTATTTATATTGGAGAAGTAAGGTATAATATCCTATTCTGTCCTCTTATTTTAATAAAATTTGGCTTGTTCTGATGTCATTTTCTTAAAAAAAAAAAAGCTCATTGCCAATTTCGCTGTTTCTGCTTTGTCATAGGAATTTAAAAGGAGTTCGCGTAATAGGCCTCAACGAGTTTAACATGAAATCAGAATGTGTAGTCCTAATGACGACTATGCTGTGAAGCACATTCTAACGGAAAGGAGGTGCACTTGGAATTGAGTAAACTCAATTCTAGTTTTTTTTTTATTCCAAAATGAAGGTTTTGATTGAGACTGTTTTATTTATTTGGATTTTTGAGAACACAAAACATCCGAGTTTTTGTTGCTTGAATCGCAGAATCTCACACTAATCAAAAGAATAGAACATTTGTTATTATTTCGTTTTCTCATTTACACATTCTAAAATTTTTTAGCTTTTCAATTTATTATTGAATGAATTATTTCTATTTCATTAAATTTCTCAAGATCTTTAATTTCTGATTATAGTAGAATTTATTGGGAAGAAGTCATTTACTACTTATTTATATTTAGTAGGTTTTATTCATTTCAATAACAATAGTTGTTAACAATAGAAAAAATTATCTGAAAAAGATTTTCTATTTTAATTCAAACTTCTAAAATGCCTTTCTACTCAAACAAAAAACTATGTATGTCTCAAATTTCGACGGATATTGTCATACTACTTTAAGATAAAGGTTCTGATTATTTTTGTTTGTACTTTTCTAATACTCTGTTATGTCACGTTTCTTAAAATAATTTTTTATCGCAAAGGAGAAAATTCAAGCAATACCCCGATCTAGTCAGAGGCCATGCAGGAAATTCGTTTGGGCTATTGCAGAGCAACCCCTTTTAGTAGGAAATAATAAGCAATACTTGATGATATCGGATACTTGCCAACTACGGAAGACTCTCTAGAGAAAACGTATATTGATCCAGGGGAAAAAACCTTATTATATTAAAATGTGAAGCATCAAAATTGCATTAAATGCAACATTTCTTTTTACATTGAGAGAACTGAAGACAGGATTCCTTAATGGTAGATTTAATGACTAGCTCTTCGACATCAGAACACATTCAGTTTCTAGATCATATGAGTTGGTGTCGCATCATAGTGCAGAGACTTTGATTACATGATTTACAGATCCTTTTTTTGGTCAGTCACACTGACGAGCCGAATTTTTTGTCAATGAAACGGCCTTGATGTACAAAAAATACACCATGTTTCAGCAAATATTTGGTTAAGATAAAAATCCTCCGCAATTCGGCTGATAGGAATGTTTTAAATAATATTTACAGTTAGTTCTCCCTTTGTTTGAATTAATCCATCTCTCTTTCCGATCTTTTAGACTCATTTTTGAATTGTATTTGGATTCATAGAAAGATATTTCTTGCGTTTCTAAGTTTAAAGCCTGTTTCCTTGGCCATTGTAACTGCTTTCTCATTTCCAGGATGCCCCTGATGTACTCCGATCCAAATCATTTCGACACCCTGTTCAGCAACTTGTTTCAGTTCTGTCTTAATTTTTTTTTATTTCACTAACGGAATCATGGGCCCTTAATGTTAACCTTGAATCAGAAAATATATTTGTCCCTTTTATTTACTGTTGAGTTACAAACTTCAGTTCATTTCTAATTGTCACCACTTTTTTAAATGAGATAAAATAAATGTTATTAAATCAATAACTTGTCTTCTCAATCAAAACATGTTACAAAATTTAAAAATTACTGAAGTCATTTACCATCGCTGTATTTTATTTAAGAAAATATTCAATCAAATAAAAGTTGTATCCAATGATATATTTTGTTATGATCAAATATATTCGAAGAATAAAATAGATTAGAAATATATTTGCAAACAAAACTTCCTCTTCGCTTATTGTTCTACATGAATGCTTATATGGTAAAATTAATAAATGCAAGAATCTGAAAGAACACGACAAATAGAAGGAGATTGCGCTTCTCTAATTCCGTTATTTGGGCACTTATATTTTGGACCGTCTTCGCCAACGGTTTAGTAACTCATTGGCGACGACTTCAAATTTGGTGGTAAAAATGGACGATCTAATATGTAAGTATCGTTATTTCTTCTCCGTTTCTGCGTTTTGGTCGCTATTACAGCTTCTTGGTAAGCTGTAATAGCGACCAAAACGCACAAAGAAAAAATTTCGCCAATTTGGCGAGTTCAATCGTCAGACTATATAGCAAGTGACTCGCACATTCAAAATTCTTCATAGCAAACTTGAGTATATTTTTTTATGACTTGGCGGAATTTTTTCTTGCCTATTTTTGATAGCCGTTAAAACTGAATTGTATTGTTCTTATTTATTACGGTGACTTTTCCTGTAATCGGTCATATTAATTTACTGATTACAGGAAAAGGAAGGATCATATTATGTATACATATATATAAATAAAGTTGGAGTTTTTAAAGACAGTTTTTTAATAACAAGGGCACATTAAAATATTTTAAATATTGAATAAGGGTTAAGAAAAGGAATACATTTATCCAATTAGATAAATTTATTTTGATTTTTTAATTAGTTTGGTTATTTAATATTTAAGCAACGAATCAATACACGCCTTCTTATTTAAGATAAGGAAGAAATACATCAGTATTTGTTGATTGTACTTTTAATATGCTTTCTAAAAAACTAACCGTTTTCTTAAGCTTCAAATTCTATATATATAAATTTCTGTAGCTTGCAGAGCATCTTATATTTTTAAAAATTCAAAACAAGACTCCAAGCGTTTCCGAATTCCATCGTTTTCTTTTATTATCCTTTCACTTAAACAGCATATACAAGAATTCATCGAAATGCAAGTAACAAAATATATTTACAAAAAAAATGGTTTTCTTTTAACTTTTAATAATGCTTTAATTAAAATAAAAATCGTTTGCTTATAACTTTTAATAATGTTTTAATTAAATTAAAATCGTTTGCTTTGACTTTAATAATATAATACTTCAAAAAAATCCAATTTGATGACAATTTAAGAAAAGCATAAAATAACAGATAAAACAGAAAAAGAAAATAAAACCACAATAAATATTACTACATAATAAATGTCCGTTGACAAATTTATATTATGACATTTACTGAACAGTACTGATGTTCAAAAGCGCCAAGAAAAAATTTCGCCAAGCTGGCTAAATTTTTCTTGTTACTTCGTTTTTTATGTTATATAACTTAAATTTATCTTTATAAATTGGTGAAACACTTTTTTTTCTAGGCGTTTTTTAGTCGCCGTTAAAATTGAATTGTTCTGAAAGAAACATCAATTTTTCTCTTATTCAAATATCTGTCAGAACTTGCGTCAAGCTACATAAATGCATACAAAGACTTGATAATTTGCTGATAATTTAACTTAGAAAGGGTTAACGAAGAAAAATAATGTTTAGACATAATCCTCCAAAATAGTCATTCAGTCTTGTTTTACGTTCAACAGCATACTTAGCTTTAAAAAAATGGAAAAATTAAACTTTGCTCTTATCATGAGTGTTTCCATCCAGAGTGAGTTTCATAATGGAAAAACCAGAAATAAAATCACTATTCATACGTGGATTGTTGGCTTTGCTGTTGTCTTAGTCATCTTTGAAATTGACGTCAATCGTCACTATTGAACTAAGAAACTACAGATACTAAAAAAATCTGAATTATAGGCTCATCAGCATCAACTTATGAGCTAAAGATAGAATTCTAAGGAACATTTTCGTCTGAGTACGAAAAATAAAATGTAGAATAAGTTACATTTTCCATCAAATATGCAAAGGGAACATAACCCTTTAATATATCCATTTCACTCCCAGATTTTATTTATTTACTTAGAGATTGTTTTAACATAAATCATTCTTGTTTATGCTCCAAATGCAAATTTTGGTTGCAGGAGAAGGGATAATGCATTTCTTGTCCTAGAGACATCTTATCCATATATTCAAAGATTTTTTTCAGCTTTAATTACAGATATAATTTATTAAGTTCTTCATTTTTTTTAACTTAAGCACTGCGATTAACTTTTTTTTCAGAAATAAGCGAAGAAAATAGCTTTAACAATAAAAAATATTGTTGAATATGACAATGTGCTAGAATAGAATATAACATTGTTACCTAAAAAAGTTATTGTTCCTTATTATTCCAAACTTCAGTTTCTAACAATGCATTTTACATTGTTTCAGAAATATCAAAATCATTCTTACCGAGACTCCTTCTTGAAAAGCGTCATTTTACCTCCATCATGAAGAGCTGTTAACAGAACTTTTTTGTTTGCATTGATTTTAAGGAAATCTCATCGAAATAAACCGAAATGTTGACAATCTGGTTTTCAATGCAGGTAAGATCTTCCTCTATAAATCATTTTGTATATAATAATCCAATTCAATATAATAATCCCACAATTTAAGCAATGTTTAATATCTTTTTTCTCCGATGATGTCAGGAAATGTTTGAGTACATATATCTTTCAAATTTACTTCAATAAATAATTTTTATTTCTCAAGAATTTAAAAGAAGCCTTTCTTTGAACATTTTTAAACTTGTACAGTCCTCTTGTTCGGTAGTAGATTTATAAACTGAATATAAAAATGAGTATCTTTCAAATGATTAAGTCGAAAGAGAAATAATTTTTAAATAGCCTTAATTTCTTTTCAGTCCAATGATTTCTTTTACCTGTAATTACTAAACGCTATATTTCCCTTATTTCATAAATTTTCTTCTCTCAAAATTTAATCTGAATTATCAAATTAACTAAGAATTCAAGTTGCTGAACTGATGAATTTGAAATGATGTTGTTTTGAAATGAATACTTTGCACGTTGCCAATTATGTAACTATACTTTTACATATTTTTTCATAATTTATTTTCGCTATATTTTTTAACTTCGTTAAAATGCCTCAAAAATTTTATATCACTATAAATTAGTACATTTAAATGCGAAGAAAAATTTTGCTAATCTTTAAAGGCACAGTTGATAAACTGTATTGGTATATACCCTTGTATTCCAGCATTTATGTTTAAATTGGTAAAATCATGATTATCTGAAGAATTCAAATTTATTATTCATAAAACAATTTTCTCATCATTCTTTTTATAATTAAAACTTGGGCTTTTGCCGCATTCTTGAAATAAATTTTGAAAAAATCCTTAATACATAATTTTAATAAAAAAATAAATATAGCTTAAATTAGGCAACTTTCAAGTGAGAGAATATTTGCCATCAGCAAACATTTAATCAAATCTTTGGTTGAAAAACGTTATTTTTGATACGCGCATTTGGTGTGAGTTTTTTTGCTTTTGCTGAACATATTGTAGCGGATTGGCAACAAAAGAAACTCAAAAACACTTTTTTAATTCATTAACTGCTTGCTTAACTGTGTGCATATTAACTCTGATTATGATGCAGAATGATTTCACTTTCTACAGCATCGCTGGTATCAATTTTCTGTGGTGTTTTCATTTGCTCAATGCATTTCACCATTTAATTGAAGTATGCATTTTTTAAGTTAAAACAAAGGAAATGCAATTTTATAAAGACGTTTATTCCTATGAACTTAATTTTAAGAAGCTAACATTTACATTTAATATGGAAATTATAAAAAAACGAAAATCCATAGTAATTTTTTCTATATTATTTTAAAAGTGCATACATAGCAATTTTTTTTCTTTTATACTGTTTTCTTTTTCTAAATTAAATAGAATTCTAACAATCAAACAAATGCATTTTTAAGAATGACAATTACGAGCTTTAAGGTTTACATTTGTGTCTTTCCATGCTTTTTAAAGTGTTGTTGTGGAATTCGAAATGATTTTTAATAAAGAAATCAGTGATAAAAGAAAATAAGTAAATAAAATGAAGGACCCCCTCCCGCCTTAAACTTTCTCCAACCCTGTAATAATGGTAATCTCCCTGAGAACGTCTTGAAGAGTATTCACTTTGAATTATTACAAAAGATTATCATTTAACATGAATTTAGAATCTTTACTGATTCCTATATAGTTTTCTTGGACAGTGCTTTGTTATATAATACCCTAAACTTAAAATGTTGCCTTTAATGCGTTTTTACTAAGCAATTGATATGAAAATTTGGCAGATCTACTCTGGTAGTCACCAAGCCACACACGGAATTTGATTTATTTAAGTCACCGGGATTTTAGGTTACCACCTTCTGCATGTTTCTGAATGTACAGACTGATTGGCTCAAAATTTGAAGGGTGATTACTCTATAATTATTAAAGACTGGTACCAAATTTGATCCTTCTAACTATTTGTTATAGTTATCATGCTTATTTTTCCCCAAGTGTTATGACAGACTTCCACCGAAGGAACTGTGCTCAAAATTATTCAGAATTCAATAAATTTGATGTTAGGATTGTGAACAAAATTTCAAACCTCTATCACAAAGTGTTTTAAAGTTAACTTTGCCGCAGTGAGTTAACGTAGTTAAAACGTTTACATATGCAGAAGTACATAAGACGATTAATTCCTTAGTGGATTAGTTGAAATTTTTTATAAGGTTATGAATCTTTAATGCTAAATCTGTGTACCAAATTTTGTCTATCTACTTCTTTATAATTCGCAGGTATCGTGTGCATATTTATTCGGACAGCAATGTTTCCTGTCAATGGATATCATTGAAATTTGATTTAAAAAATCTTCAGAAATGGAATGGAGGCTCTAAACAAAATTTCATCCGTCTAGTTCAAAATATTTTTAAGTTATTATACTCACAGAGAGGGGTAATTTCCCATTCCTTGGGACCAGAATGTTTTGATAGTTCCAAATATTAGTCAAATGCTAACTTCTTCCTTTTTAATAAATTGCTATTTTTTTTATCTCGCAATTTCAGTCAGATTGCAGAATTAAAACTGAATTAATTTGTTTGCCCCTGTCTGTTGTTATTCTGAAATTACTGTATTGAAGACAGCAGTTAAATAAATTTATTAATGACATTAGTTTTCTCATAATTTCATTTAATTCAATATCCTTTAATCATTAATTTTGTTCACGCTGTAACAAAATATTTAATATTAAGAATATCTACGGCATTTATTTGCATGGAAACTACTCCTTAAGGAAAAAAAACATTTTGAAATGAAAAATTCAGATTTATGGCGATAAGGCAATTTTCTTAGCTTTAACAAAACGTAAACTTTTTCTGGCTCTTCTGCGTTCGATCCAAAGCAATTCTATAAAAATAATTATTTGAACGATAAAAGAACTCATTTTAAACTATTTAGCATTCAAGTGTAAGAATGCGCACTGCAAACTTTAGTTTCATTCGCAAAATTCGAAAGGAATTGCATCTTTTTTACGTAAGAGGAATTACTAGGTGCATATTTTGATTGCGGGGTGTTAATGGAAAGTATTCTTTCCTAAACTATGTTATTAAATCTTATGTTTGGCGCAGCATGGCCAAAAATGGCTTTTGCGCCATAAAACTAAACTAAGCCAAACTGTTATATTCCCATGTATGATATTTTTTTTTTACTTTTATTTATAAATTTTTCTTGAATCTAAATTTTAAATCTTGCTCTTGTTTAATTTTAAATATCTTGCATTTAAATGAAAAATGAAAAAAAAAGCTTCTTTGTTTTAAATTTAAATTGAATTAAAAATTAAGATTTAAACAGATATATTTTTATGAATGGCAGTTATCAATATTGGATGTTTGTATTTGCTTCTTTCAAAGCTAATTAAAAATTTTGAGTTAATATTCAAGTTAATTTGAATTAAATTAAATTTTTCAATGTATAGATTTTAAAAAAAAACCTAAAAAAAGAGAAAAAAGAAGTTGATTGACTTGTTATTTGTTCTGAAATGTTTAAAATTTCATTATATTTTCACAAGCGGGTGAACTCCGCGAAAAGCGCCGAAAGAAAAGACATTGGCGACGGCTGTGGAAAAGCTTGGCGTCAAGAATAGTCTGGTGGCCACTGGATCGTTCATGGAGCTCCGCGCATTTGCACGCTCACGCTAGTTCAGTTATATAAGAGACGGGTTTCCGCAACTTGCCAGAATTCCCCTCTAAGGAGTAACGACTATTTGGACAAAGGGGTTAATTTTCACGCTTGAGCTGTGTTCACGTTTGCTATGAACGTTGCATAATTGAGTTCGCTATGACTTACTGTTAAATGTGCTATGTGATAGCTGTTTTTCAGCCTTTAATTGTGCGTAAGGCTTGTATTTACGATGTTAGTGACTATTGACTGCTGTATTGTGTTCATCAGAAGTTTTACTTTATCAAGTCATCCTGTAAATATCTGTAAATAGCTGTAAATAAATTTATTTGCACTGTTCTTCAGTAAAGTCCATTTAATCCGAAACCGCTACGCTAAAAACATAACAATATTCATAAAAATATGGCATAGCTTTTATATGAAAATCCCAAATGCTGAATTAAATAAGGCTAGATACTAAATTTTTTGGCAAGCATGCCGAGTTCTAATCAGCGATGGTAGCATCTCCTAAACTGTCTCGCCTGTTTTCTAATAAATGCCTTATTTTTCCTCATTTCGTATAAAACTGCAAATCTCCGTTGAAGCCTTGGGCGCCAGGAGTACTCAGACATTTTTTTTCTTCAGAATACCAAATATTTATAGTATAGTAAAGAAGGTTGATTATGCATTTTGGAACTTATTTTTTAGTCAAGTGAACCAAATATTGATAAAGAACTACACTATTTTTTTCATTTATCTAAGCTGTAGTAGCAATTTTGATTAATATCATTTGCGTATCTAGTTTAGTTAGTTTAGATATATTAACGTCCCATTTTAAAGCAACATTAAAGCTATTTTGGGACATACTTCGTAATTCTGAACCACAGTCAGATGACTAGGACGACACCTGAGCTGGCAGCCCCCTCTCCACACCAGATCAGCGGGAGGACGTTTGACCCAGACGGATTTAATAGGCAAAAGACACCCTTACACTGCGGTGTAATCGAGGCTCGAACCTCAAAATTTAAAACTCAAGAGCCGAGATCCCACCACCAGGCCACCGCAGTCCCATATCATTTGCGTACATATGAAAATATAGATATATAAACTGTCAACCGTTAGAGAAAAGTAGTTCAAAATTTTGCAAGGATCAACGGTTCAAAATTTAAAATTGTATTACGTATATCATGTATCTTAGCCGTTTTGTTTTTGTGTTATTACGTTAACATGCGTTCGAAAGAGCAGAAACAATCGGTTCAGCTTCATTACGGATTTCACATAAAGTTTGAGACATAAATTAAATCTAATTCTTTCACATTAAAATTTTTTTGACCTTCTTCTAATATAAAGACTTAATTCATTAAGTAAGTTTCTACAATTCCGAATATCAAAATTTTAGCAAAATTGACAACTGAAACTTGGATTAGCCCTTAGTTTCCATGTTTTGTTTTGTTTAAAAAAGCTTTTTGAGGTTAATGCTCATTTCACTTCAAATTATCCTCAGGTATGTTTACAAAACATTCAAAAAGTACATATCTTATTTTTTAAGATATCGAAGAGGGAAAAAATTAGTAAAGAATGAAAAAAAAGGAAAAATGTACAAAATTAATATCAGCTATTGTTAATTTCTTATTAACCTTGCTAAGAGAGCTCAAAAATCGAATCAAAAAATAGAGGAATGCCTCCAAACTCCGTTGCTAGAATGTTTCCATGTTCTCCTTATTTTGTGTACTGAAAAATGATGTATTCCAGATTTTAATCTCTTGCAGGTAGCGTGCACCGAAGAAAAGAAATTAAGTGGTATTAAAAACACTTTGCTATGGTTGAGAAGGTTTAATTTCAGAAACGAGATACAGTGACACCCATTTTTCTATTATAAGGAAACAGGCAACGATTAGATTTGATAGTACTCGGATGCGTGAAGTTTTCGTTATATTTGGAATTCTTCCATGCCGTTTCTGTTTCCCGTTGCAGAAGATAATGGACGTTTGGAAATATCCATTTAGAAGTATGTTTGTCTGATGCTGTCCTGATAAAAGATCAGCAAGCTCGTTTCCTACAATGCCGAAATGACCAGGTTCCAAACGAATTCGATAAGAATGCTCTTTTAAAAGACCTAGATATTTCTGTCAAATGATTGATAAAATTTTTGGAATGGGTGTTTGAAGACTGTAGATCTTCCAAATCGGACAGGCTGTGAAGGAAGAGATAGTATTGTTTTGGTTGATTCGCAAACAGAATTGCTTTGAATATTACAAGGGGTTCTCCGGTAAAGAATATTGCTTTGATGATTGCGTGGGCTTCCTCAGTATAAATTGAAATAAATCCGTAGATAGTTCCATCAGTGGTGATATTTGGAATATAAATGGAGCGTTTATTATTGTCCATAGGTGCATCAGTCTCAAAATAATTTTATTTGCTTGAAATTCTGAAGATTGTAGTCTTGAAAATAATTTTTGGATTAGATTATATGAAATACTTTCAAAATTAAAAAGCGAGTCAAGCAAAAAGGAAATTTCTGTAATTCTGAAATTGTCCTAGTTTTGAGGGGCGGAAGACATATAGAAATTATAAGTTTTTTTTTTTTCAAACTTAAAGGAATTTTCGGAGACTATCGAGTCTTTTTGAGTTTCGATAGTTGAGAGGTGGAAAAAGAGGTGTATGAATAACATCGTTAGAAGGCCGAATGGTATTTTTTTTTAATTAGAAAAAGTTTCTGGAAGCATTATGCAAAGTATAAACACATGCGATTGATATGCCATTTTTAGGCTTAAGGAAGCTGGTATTTATTTATTACAAAATGGAATGTGATGTGATATATTTCTAAAATCAAAAATTCACACCTGTTCGCACTTATAAAGGGATGATATCCGTTTACAGCTTTCTTCTTATTGTCGAGTTCGTTATGCATATATTGTTACAAGCGGGCGAGCGGCACAAAAATTCGCCAAAGTTGGCGGCGTTTCGAGAGGAGCCTTGCGCCAGCTTGATTGGTTTGGCGAAAGGAATAGTCTAGTAGCCGCTGGATTGTGCGCGTTGTTTTGAGAATTCTCACGAGATTCGTTGCACGCGCTTCTTCGGCTATATAAAGACGAGTAGCCGGAGTGAGTCAGTTAGTTCAGTTCAGTTCGGTTCTATGAATTTTTGAGGGAATTGTGTGTTTATTTGTATTTCATTTAGCATCACATTTAGAATTCTCAAATTTTTCGCTGGTTCAATTATTTTCGGTGATTGGGCTTTGAACTAGAAGGTCGTGTGCGTTCCAGCTCTGTTTCTTCAATCACTACCCTGTCGCAATTAGTAGTAGATGAACTTCCTAGATCCGACTCGTCCTTATTAGGATTAGTTCCGGAAGGGTCGATGATGGAGTCGAATAAGAAATTATGTGCTGGGCACAATAATGAAAACATGATGATGGATGAATCTAACGTCCCCATGAGCCAAGATGTCAACCAATCCTGCCAGCACTGCGCCAGAGTCATTCATCTTTAAGAATGCATCAAGTCCCTTACCTTCCAATGTGAATTCCACAAAAAAGGTTACCTGGATTCCAGACATGTATTTGGGATGGACCATGAACTCACAGCACAACTTGATACATC
>JAOUZG010052156.1:8110-21014 GCA_026289955.1 Argiope argentata | reverse complement strand
GAATAAAATCATAGTTTAACTATCATTCATATCAAATAACGTGTATTTAATTCAATTCAAAATGCTATATTCGAATGCAAGAATCAGTTTCAAGACAAAGCATTATTGAAAAACTGACGTTTTTACGGTTTGCATTTAAATTTAGAAGCTGGTTGTCCGAGAGCTTTATATTACCTTTAAAATATGGATGCAAAATCAACGTAAAAAGACATTTTTCTAAATACGACCGAAATTTCGAAAGTTGCTCTTTGGCCAAATCTCTTGCTATCTTATGGATTTTTAAAAAATATGATACCATACCCGACAATTCAGGATTTGGTCATGCAGGGAAACGGGTATAAATTGAATAGCACTAATAAAATATTACTCGACTAATGACGTAGAACACGAATAATCTTAACCTCTACGCATATAATGTGGGGTCCGAGAAGCGCACCGCACTAAGCTTTTAGCTCTGCATTTAAGTGAAATTAAAAAATCAAAATCCAACAATATTTTAAATGACGTGTACATTATAGGAATTAAAACGGTATCCTGTTTGGGATATTTATAGCCATTTTATTTGAAAGTCGTACAATTAAGGAATCAAGCAGAAATTGAAAGGCCAAATACACAAACTACAAATGAAAATCGATTTGAATTGAAAATTTCTAATTTATTAAAACAAGAAAATCGAACGATTACGAATTATTTCAAACGGCAAGGAAATTTCTTTAGAACTTCGAGTAGCGATTTGAAAAGGCATGGGTATAAATTAGAGATTTTCTGCATATAATCACAATAATTTCAATTAATATATGAAGTGGTTAGTAAAATTGGTTATTATCACTAATTTTTAGTTCAATTTTTGTTATATTGAGGGAAAAAATCAGATTACAGGATTAGTTTTATCAAAATTCTTATACATCAGGGAGAGAGTGAAATGGTTGAATCACTCATCAGTAATTAATCGCCTGTTTACTTTAAATAAGTCAAAAAATTAATCCAACCTTTTCAAAAAATCAATCCTGTTTACTAAAAATAAGGCAAAAAATTTAAATCCAACTTTTAATTTTAAATATCCAAACCGCAAACCTAGAATGTAGAAGTTTCAAGCATATTTAAACCTTTATGCGAAATGTTATTGGCCATTTACATAATCATTATGTTTAAAAATGTGTCAATCTATACCTTCAGAAATTCAAAATGCCCCGATATTTGATAGAAAATCGGTTTTAACTCAAACATTAAGCAACAGCGATGATCGAATTTTCCCGATACTATATCTACAGGCCTCCTAATTCAATTACTGTACGCAATTAATCCCGACTCTGAAGGAAAACAAATTTCATATTTAGTAACCTGAAATTCCCGGCATTTACGTCAAGGAGTAGCCAATTGTACTGAATCAATATTATGAATTAATATACTGAATTCAACTAAAGATGAACTAAGGAGAATAAACTCCAGGAACTGTAAAAACATTGGAAGGAGAATCCGAGTTGTATAGGTAATCTAAATAAAGTTGTACTGGGAATTTAATGAAGAACGTTTTGAATAATTTTGGAATTCCTATTTAATGGATAAATTGGTCATCATACTAACAGTCCTAAAAATTAGAATAGGCTTATTTCTAAATTAAACTTGAAAAATGGATTTTTGACTTCGATATTTTGGAAACGCGCCTTCCTTTTAATAAATCTTGGATGAGAACTATTCGTTTTCAAATCCAGGGAACTCCACTTTCTGCCAGGTTCATCACAATCCGTTATTAACTTTTGAGAGAAAATCCCTTCACTTTTTAAAATGTTAGGAACTAATTTTAAATTATAATTAGAGCATTCAAATCAAATTCAATTTCTTAGTGAACAAGTATTTACGGTATTCGAATATTCTACAAAAACAGCCTCTGAGCAGCTAGGGCACCACAATCATGCAATCAATGCATGGATTGTCCAATGCAATAGAAGGAAAATACCATCTTCCTTCTTTAACCATAAGCGACTCAATATGGCACAGTGTGGAATGATGAGTTAATCCAAACGGTGTTTTTTTTATGTAAGAAAACTTGTACTGAATTTTCCTTTAGAATATTAGAAGGCTCCATCAACGACAATGGCATAAACAGATTCCATTGCATAAGATTTGAATGGGAAGATTTAAATGTCACTTCTGTGAAAAGATCTGCAAGAAAATTTGCAATTAATGATTGTTCAGCTTAATTATAAATAGATAACTTCAAAAACAGACTAGTAATAGTTTAATGCAATTTCAAAGAAATGCAACAGGTGACATCGTAGATGAACCGAATGGAAGAAAATCTCCAAGCTATTTCATATTTTGAAATACAAACTGATCTAAATGAAAAACATGTTTGCATTTTAAAGCTGAAAACTTAATTTTTGGAAAAAAATCGGATGAATGTTGTAATTCAAAAGCTTTTGTGAATAATTTTGGAATATATGGCATAATTTATACACGAATGCAACAAAATTAACTTCATTAAAATTTTAGATTTTCTTTAATTTTAATAATCTTCAAATTTTATGTTAACGTGACAGTGTTGTATCGTCTTATATAAAATACAATTTATTCTACAAAAATCAAATGCATTTACCAGCGTTAAAACAATAATCAAAAATTCAACTTGCAATAGGAATTTCTAAAGCTAACATGTACTTCTTTTCGGAAACCAAGTGACAAAATTCAACACGCATGGAAAAAATGGCCAACGCAATATTGAATTCCGAAGACAAAATTCAAGTAAAGCGATAAGCTTTGGACAAGAAATTCGAAATTCAAGGTTATTTGTTTTAAATACAATGGTATAAGTATAATTTTAGAATTTACTTCAAATTCAAAAATGCAATCTAAATTAAAGTTGCAGGTATTGACACGAAAGATTCTTAAGTGGATAGAAATCTATCATAATTAAAAAAAATTATTATAAATAATACTTATATATAGAAAGTCTTTAAACGAAGAACCTCAATGTTAAACTGCTTGATATACAATGTTTTTAGTTTCCAATTTGTTTACCGTAACAGATGAATTGACTTCAATGGATGCACAAGTCTGACTATATGGATTCAAATTTTTTAAATTTTTATTGCGAAGTAAATAAAACACTTCAGAAATTTGAGAATTCTACATAGCATTTTTTGCATAAATATTAAATGCATTATGCATTCGATTTAATAAAATATTCAAATCTCAAATTAATCAGATGATTGGTTGAAATAGAATTATTCGTTTTGAAACTGTAGGGCAATTTTGATCTGCTAGATTTACTCCTCTGATGTCAAAGAATTTTTTTACTAATCCTAAAATTTAACGAAGCATCCATTTGCATACTCAATAGCGGATCTAGTCAAGTACTACAGGCTGTCCTTGTATTTAAATATTGAAAAAGTAATCTGGTTTAAATGTACGAAATCGTAAACTCAAGATTAATATGCATTTATGTAACAAAAATAAAATATTTTAACTTTTCAATTGCAGAAGGAGAAAAGTCTTTGACATTTAGCAAAGATTTTGTTTAATATAATGGTTTATATTTCTCTAGTAATACTTCATTATGTTTTTATTATTCTGTATTTGTTAATTACACGAATTCAAATCTTTAAATACGAGATTTATAACAGAATTTATAATGCAATAGATTTCCTGATACACATTACATTCGGTGAATTTTACCCTCAGATAATACAATTCCCATTACTGTGCATACCTCAATATTTCAGGTCAAATTACTGTAATTAAAATTTCTCACTCCTGAAATATACCCAATCAAGGAAAACAACTTGCTATTTTGTCTTTTGAAGCTGGGTTTCCTCGAGCATATGAATTGAAAAAACTCGAATCTCCTAATACAGGTACAGTTTTCCCCCCGAGATTTCACTAAAAATGATTAACTATTTAAAAAGTTAGTTTAAATTATATTTCTGAAGTTTCCAAGATGTCCCTTTTATTTTTGGGAAAAAATGTCTACCACTGCATTTACCTAAATATTAAGTAAAGCAAATAAGTTCAGGATATCTGGGTACTCATGAGAGACCTCTAAAGTTATGTATATATTTTTTAATATAGAAATTGGAATTTAGACTTTTGAATCTAACATCGAAAAAAGAGGTATGGATCATACGGGTGACAATGACGTCATATTATGCACTTTTTTCCCTTCAAATGTTAATAAAAGAGCCTTTTCTCAAAAATATTTTACCTACGAATAGAAGAAAGTTAAACATTTCAAAGATACTTCTAATTAAGACTAGTATATTTTATCCACATTTCATAAAACTGCGGAAATATTTTGCTATGTAGAAATTGAAACAAGATTTGTTATTCAATATTAGAACTTTCCTTCTGCAGAAAATAATACATGCACAAATATTATAATCTAGTACTATTTATAAGATTATCAAAAAATTTTAACATTTCTGGCGAAACTTTTATATGAATAAAAATATTCCATATGAGAAATGAAAGGCCAAAATCTTTTACCCAAATCAGTTGTCTTTTTCTTGCCCTCTTTTACAGACTATGCCAGTCGTTTCTTTAGCATTGCAATTAACATACTAGCCATGACTTGAAATACCTCATAATCTGGACACTTAATTCTTAATAACTGTTCCCAAATTGTTACGGCATAATCTTATGCCTAGTGTAACATTTTTCAAAACCGAGTGAACATTATATTCGTTCATATTGTCATAGATGAAAGATGATCGAAATTTTGTAATTCAAAACAAGTGTTTTATAAAATTCAACATATGATTGTCTATGAAAAGCAAAGCCTACCAAAATCTCTATTGAAGGTATTATATTCGGCATTCTTCCATAAATTCAGAATATTACACGGTTTGCATAATTTCCATAAATAGCTAGATGAAGTCACATCCATTATATGCACCATTATTCGCATCCATTATTCGAGCAAAATGTTCAACCCAGAACAATCATTGACTTATTTAACCTTTTTGGAGAGTTCCTTAAAGGTCTCTCTCCCCAAACTTTAGAACTTTTTATTCAATAAAAAAAACGAGTTGAAAGGCATTTTTGAATAAAATATCCTTGACCTTTAAAAATTGCCCTTAATGTTAAGTGACCTTTCAGTATGAATTATAAATGAATTATTGATAAAGTTTTTAATTTGAATATTTTCTATACATTAAGTAATGGTTAAATTATTGCGCAAATGCAATATTTAATACAGTTGGATGACGAGAACATTGCATTAAATAACACCTAAAATAGTGTAACAACGCAACTAAATTTGTTTTCCAGAAACATTATGCATAGAATTGTATATAATGAAATAATTTAACGTTAAACGTATTAACTTATTTTCAGAAAGTAATGAACCTTTAAATTTTCTAGTAACGATGAATAAGAATAGGATACGACGTATAGCATACATAAATAATAAACATGAAATAAATTAAACGGTTTCAAATATAGAGATCGTAAAACAAAAGTTAATGAAACTAGAATTACCTATTCTGCACAGTAAAAGTAATATTAAAGAAGCAAGATACAGAAAGTCCGCGATTTACAATGGATTCAAATTTATGATCCTTAAGTATCATGTTAATAATGCGAACCAATTTGCCTCCTTTAAGGTATCCGTCTACGTCTAAAAGACCACTTTTGGTCAAAGTTCACAATTTCTTTTTATTTTTTAAATTCAAAGTACATTTATTTAGCTTTCTAAATCTATTATTATTTTTCTTCTACGATTATTACAAATGGAGATGGAGATTTTAGTAATTCAAAGTAGTCGAAAACGAAACCGGAAGTTGATATTTTTCGTCTTTTTATCAAATATCGCTCCTTAAATCATAAATTAATTCAAATTTTTTTCCAGATTATAACACACTATATACGTCATTTAAGTTTGTATCAGTTTTCAGCTATTAATATACAAAGGAGAATGGCAACAATTGTTTCTCAAGCATTGCTCACATTTGAAAACATCTGCTCGTTTCCTGTTATATAAATATATATCTTTTTCAATTGAATATTTCTTAGTTTGGCCTGAATACTTTTTTTACTGTTTAACAAGTGTTTTGAATTTAATAAATGTTTCATACATGCTCTAGTGATAAGCAGCTCATATGAGGGCAGTGTCTAACAATAAAGGACAGTAAGTGTAAATACCACCGTGGACTTTCCTGTGGAAAAAAAGTTGAAAGAGGGCAATATAGGTCTTCCAAAAAACATTATTGAAACTATTAAATCAAAATACATGCAACTATACGATCAAATTTATTTAAAAAAATGCTTGCACGGTAAGACTCAAAATTCTAATGAAAGCTTCAATCATCTTTTGTTGACGATTTTTCCAAAAGGTATATTTGTGGATCTCCAGACCTTACACTTAGGAGCATCAATATCAGTAATAATTTTTAATCATAGATTTTATGCTCTCAACATTTTTTCTGAACTGGGATTAACTCTTGGGAATTATACACCGTTTAACTTTCTTTCTCTTGATAAAGAAAGAATCGTCCAGTCAAAAAGGCAATCATTAAGTGCCACAAAAAAATTTAAAGCAATGAAAAAGATGAAAACATAAAATTGTTAACAAAGAAGATATATTCTATAAATTTGGTGCATATTAAAAAAAGATAAAGATATTTTTCATGAAACATAAATAAAATCTTTAAATGCATTTTTTAAGAAACTTCTTTTTATAAAAATTTTCATACGCAAAACATGATCTCAAAAAAATTATGAATATTTTTGCATGAAATGCTTTATGCATGTTATTTATACTATCCTAAAGGCAATGAAGTAGGATTATAGTTCTGAGATGAGCAGTTTTTAGTTTAGAGCTATTTAATGTTGTTTATATGTGGGAATTTTGATAAATTTTGAGTTAGGAAATATTCGAACTGCTATAACTTTTTTTATAAATGCAAATATTTCTTAGATCCTAGTTCATTGCCTTCACTAAAGTTTTACAAATGTTTTATAAAAAAAGAGTGAAAGTATTGATTAGAATTTCTGCTGGGATGTTTTGCATTTTGCACTAATTTTCTATATTTTTTTAGCTAAATTCCCCCATTTGACAAAGTTGAAAATCAAATAAAACTTTTTTAATGGTATTAATCATTGTTTTGAATTGAAATAATCTAAAAAACCAAGTAAAATTTATAATTAAAGGGTTTTTTCAAAAAATTTTCTTCGCACGTAGACAGATACCTTAAATGAGCTTTGCGCTATTTGGAAGCAAACATTATGCGAAATTTTATTTGACAGTCAAGTCCTTAGGAAATCTGTAGTCAAAAACGAATTTTCACAAAATCTATATGCATCGTTGGAAAATCAAACACATTTAACAGAATTCTCAAATTTTAAAATTAATCAAAATAATTTAATCTTAAACATTTTTTAAAAGAAATTTTACTGATTTACATAATTTTTATTCCAAAAGAGATCAAAAATTCTATTTGGAGTACGAATCTCGATAAATTTTCCTCTATTATAATTGTAAGACAGTACGGAAACATGGCGTGATTATTAATCCAATTCTTGAATTTCATTTGATATAAATATTTGACAAATAATTAGATTAGGATTAAAGAGCGTGCAAACCTTAAAATAAGCCGAATTTTATTTATTTATGAAGTACTGAAAACATTCAATGCATCATCTTTCCACAAATCTTATTTTTTTAATTTCTAAGTTATGAAATATTTAATTCTTTTGAAATTTCCAGTAAAATAGCAATTTAACTAAAATATTATCTAATTATAATTCTTTTACTGCTGGATTATTAAAATTAACAGGCAGATAAATACCTAAACAGTATAGATTAATAAAAAATTATAGAAAAGTCAGGTATAGAAAAGGTTCTGATCTTTTCCACTCTTATTGAAGTTTTTAGACAATAAAATTTTACTCTCAGATGAAGAAAAAAAATTCAAAAATACGGAAATAAAGGAGTATAAAATGCAAGTGAATATTTCATAACGTAATTCTGTAGATATTCGACACATTGAGATTTCTCGACACAAGGAGTCGAAATTATTCATTGTAGCGATTTTCTAGTTAATCAAAAATAGAAATATGTAGGAACAACGAACGTACAGTCAAATGTCAAACTATAAGTAACTGATCTCTAGCATGAACACTTTTGATTAGAGTGACATTCTAAATCTTAAATACAGACTTAAAATTTTTTTAAATAGAAGTAAACGATTTCATAGAAGGAATATGCAAAGGCTTCAATAACAGCTCAATTAAAAATTCAACCGAGTAGTCTTTGTTTCATTTATTTCTTAAAGCTTTAAAGTAATATTACTACACAAGCAAATAATTCATATAAGTTTTGTACTTATTCAAGCGCATCCTTTACAGTAGAACGAAGACTATTTTCCTTTAAAGAAGTTATAAAAAATATCCAGAGCGATGCTTCCCGGGTTCGAGTCCCGGTTCGGGAATAGTTCTTCTGTGTGCTATCTGCGAGATGTGTGAATGTGCCCCCTGTGAAAAGGGGCTGGGCAAGCAAATGTGGCGAGTGTGTAGTTAAGCCGTACTCATGGCTCTACTTAGTGCTACTTCAAAAAACAAGAGACGCTCCTTTTGGCTTAAATCTGCTGCTGTACCAACGGGGGGCTACTTCATGGCAAGTGCCATAAGTAACAACAACAACAACAAAGTAATGCTTCATTTTTCTTAAGGCTTTACTTGCTTTCAAATTCTACCCAACGAAAATTCAGACTTATTTTGCCCGGAGAAAATTTTACTTAATACTTTGAAAATCACTGAATTGTTTAAAATTTATTTTTTCTGAGACAATATTTCTATAAATTTTTAAATATAATTTTATTCAACAAACAGAATTCCCAGGCAAAGAATAAGAACAAAGAAACGATTGAAAGTATAATTTACATAGAGACGTTTCTCAATGATAACGCAAATAATAAAACTGGTTTGTTTCTGAAGAAAATCCTGGTTTAAAATATTATTTAAAAACCTATCTGACACAATTTTATTGTAAATGGATATTTGAGTGAAAAAAAAGTCCTTTCATCTTCAAAAGATGAAATTGAATTGCAAGTATCCAAAGTTTACTGCCAGAATAATGCGAAGAAAATAAAATAATGCAACATACCCATTATTATCCTAAATGACAAAAGAGCCTTTATTGTAGTCAGTGCCAACATATAATTAAAATGGTAATCATTCTCATTTAAAAAACCATTAAGCAGTAAAAAAATCGAGTTCAGTTATATTTAAAAAGTTTAAGACAACACAAATTTCGTTAACAAAAATTTACCATGTTTTGTACTACAGAACTACAAATTAAAAACTGAATACCATTTTCAGTCTATATCAAGCTGTCAAAATATTGACGTTTCTTATAAGTCCTCTTCTTCCAAAGATTCATACAAGTTGGCTGCTCAGCAAGCATGGGAATATAAACAGCACAAAAGTAGGTTCGAAACTTGAACCCGTAAAAGACACGAGAAAGATGTATGAATGTGATTAAGTAACAATTCTTTAATAAATGAAACAACGAATATTTCAATCTTCGTAGAGAACTAGAGCAAGAGGATCCAAACATGCTATCTATTCATTCAGTTGTGAGAGCTTTCTTGAGAGAAACATTAAAAAGTTATAGCTTAGATGTTAATAAAGAAACGGATTGAAACTAGTTCATTACGAATTCTAGCTAATGACTTTTGAATAAAAATAGACATACAGTAAGACCCCGCTTAACGCTGTTTCGGTTTAACGCTCTTTTATTTCAACCCGGGGATTCCCTTTTATTTCAACAGAGGGATGAGCTCAAGGAATTAACTGTACAAGAAGAAAACAAAAATGTTGACAGCAGTGATTCAGAAGAAGAGCAAAAAGAACTTTCGATGGCGTTTGTAAAAAAGAGTTTGTCTACCATAACTGAAATAAGGGATCAATTCATTGAAAATGATCCGAATTTTGACAGGAGCTCAAAAGTAAGGCGTGGTGTTAGAGATGCTCTATCCGTTTATGAAGAACTTTTAAGAGAACAACGCAAAAGAAAAAGGCAAACAACATTAGATGCTTTTGTCACAAAAAGGCAGAACACTGAAAACGCGGATGGCTAACTAAATATGACTGACTTAGAATTTTATTTGTTTTTTTTTAAGAATATTCGTTTTGTTATTTATATTTTGTTTTTATTTTTGCAAGAAATAATAATGTGGTATTAATTTGGGCTTTAAGAAATAAATGTTTGGTTTTATTTTTATTAAAAAAAACATACTTTTTAAATTTGATACCTAACCAATTTCCTAGCCATCTTCCCCTAACCCCAATATTTACATGTAAAGATAGCCTCGTTTAGCGCTGTTTCGCATTACGCTCTACTTTGATGGAACGTATCCCCCGCGTTAAGCGGGGTCTTACTGTATAAATGTTCTTAACTAAACAACATTAATTTCAATAAACTTTAAAATAAATCTGCCAGATTTCTCAGAAAATTAGTTCAATGTGAACAAAAATGATCTCTTGTTCATTCAACAAACAATGTGATTTTTTAAAACATGATCAGAAGCGTTTTTACTTTAGGGATGTTTTAATGTCCCTAAAGCAAAAATGGTCCAGCAGCATAGGTATTATTGAAGGAACACTATAAAAATAGTTGGTTCGAATCCTTGTTAATCCTTCCTGGAATATTTCAACATGACTACGTTAGAACCTGCCAAACAGACGGTTAGACAATTTTCGTTCAACATTACTTTATTAATGTTTCTTTTTTTATATTATAATTTAAATTAATAAATCTAAATGGTTTAAGGAAATGAAGCACGATCACTCGAGAAAGCGATGAAATATAAATGAAAATTGTTATGCTATTTTTAACTGTAAATAGTCGAGAAAAAATGTACCCATTTTCATTTCAATTAGTCTAGAAAATATATTCAAAATGAATACTCTGTTTAATTTGCTGTACTAGGTCTCACAAAACGCTCATGTGCGAGTCTAAGAAGTCGTGGCGTTTAAGGTCTTATTCAAAATTACATCTCTAAGTTAAAAATTTACTATAGAATAAAGTAAGAAGGTTTCAGAGAATTTCATTTCTTCATTTTCTTTCCGTCTTCATTTTCTTCCTTTTACTTATAAAATAATCAGATATAATTCACGTGTTTAGAGATCAAAGGATACTGAATCAAATTTTATTTTGCTTTTTATGGTTTCTACTTCTAATGTACGCTACCTAATTTTATAGGATTACATTTACGCTTAATTAATGAAATGAAATAATATATAGTATTAAAAATTATTAATATCGTATTTTTATTTAATATTTAATTTATATTAATTTATTTACTATATTTAATTTATCGAAAAATTTTAATTTTTTTCAGAGCCCTAGAAACAGTCCTATAGCCCTAATATCATTTCTTTGAGAGATACATAAAAAAATACCCTTTCCGGGTGATACTTAAATTAAAACTTTTGAAGAGTTCTTGTCTAATAAATTTTAGTGTGAAAGTTTAGAATCAGAAAATCAGAAATATTTATTTTTTATTTTTTAAATATAATTCAATTTAGGGTTATTTTAAACGATGTAGTTCTTCGAAGTACATTGGTATAAAAACATAGTTTTTTTATTTGTTGTTACTTATGGCACTTGCCAATGGACAAGCCCTCTGTTGATACAGCAGCAGATTTAAACCGAAAGGAGCGTCTCTTGTTTTGAAGTAGCGCCAACTAGGGCCAAGAGTACGACTTAGCTACACACTCATCACAGGCGCTTGCACAGCCCCTTTTTATAGGGGGGCACAGTCACACGTCTCACAGAGGAACAACCACTCCCGAACCGAGACTCACAGAACACGAAGAAGACGCGCTATCTCTGTGCCAGAAAGCCAGCTTTTTGTTTGTATTATAAATGAACAGTTGGTCTCTAAAGGCATTATAATTTACGGTTCCAAACAATTCATGCAAAACATTTAAGCAATTTCATATTATAGCGATATTATATATATGATGTAAATAATTTTTTGCGAAACAAGCTGAATTACGTTTTTAAAAATATCCAGCAAAGCTCCGACATAGCGAATGTAACTTACTTTTCTGATTTTCAGCTTTTGTTTCGTTCGGGCCTTCTGCATCTTCTTAATCTAAAGCATTTAACACAAAAAGAAGAACATCTGTTGTTGTTGTTACTTGTGGCACTTGCCTATGGACAAGACCGCCGCTGATACAGCAGCAGATTTAAACCGAAAGGAACGTCTCTTGTTTATGAAGTAGCGCCAAGTAGGGCCAAGAGTACGACTTAGTTACATACTCATCATGTTTACTTGCACAGCCACTTTTTACAGGGAGGCTCAGTCACACATCTCACAGATACCTCAGAGAACAGCAATGCCCGAACCGGGACTCCTAGAACACGAGGAAGACGCGCTACCTTTGAGCCAGAGAGCCGGCGGAGGGACATATTTTTATTCAAATAATTTTATGCCTTAAAATTCAAATCTGTTATTCATAAAATTGATGAGGAAGAATTGATTGAAAGGGCGGTCATAAAATTGAAACTAACAAGGAGAGGACATTAGTTTCAATTTTCCTGAAATCGGTATGAGATTTAGAATAATGATAGTATACATTGAGAACAATAAATTTCTAGAAAATGGTCCACAAATTTCTGGCCATTGCGTTTTAAGATTTTCGTGAATGAACTTTCTCAATGTATACTATCAATATTCTAAATCTCATCCCGATTTCAGATTTCAATCCCGTGTCGACCCCTTGTAAAACATTTAATTCACACTGACTGTTGGTTTAAAAATGTTTCAGAAACTAATTTACCTTTGCGGCTTTTCTTAAGGTTTTCAAAGCGTTTTAGAATCGGGGGGGGGACTCTATAGAAGATTATACTGATTTAATTGTTTCCTTTTTTAACGCATATATATATATATATATATTT
>JAOUZG010052152.1:0-10061 GCA_026289955.1 Argiope argentata | reverse complement strand
ATATATAATTTTTTTAAAACTTTAAATTTTCTAGCTAGCAAACAAAGTTGTGAAGTTCAACCGATTTTGAGATAAAATAACAGCTTTGACATCACAATTCTAAGTCAACCTTTTTAAAACACATCTATATTGAAGAAGCATACGTAATAATAAAGCAGTACTGGTAAAAGCAGGTCAAACTTTTTAAAAAGCATCTGCTTTCAAAGAAGCATACATAATAATAATGCAACACTGGTAAAAACATGTAAAAAATTGTTCAACCCGATTATTTTAGTTGGCCCATAACTTTATTTTTTTGTCCGTAAATTTCGGAGACACCAAAACTTCCTAACCAAAACAACATCATGTTCTCACATGATAATATTCTTTTTTAACGAAAATTTCAGAAGATAGCCTAAAAAAAATGGGAAAGTCTATTTCAAGTGATTTAGTGGAAAACATTTTGTTCATATTTTCTGAAAGAATAATTCTTTAAATGACTTTACTCACTAAAATCTATAAAAAACTTTAGAAACACAAATACGATTGCCCTAAGTATTTGCGTATTTTAAATAAATTTTTTAACTTTAACAAGATTAGGAAATTTGATTTCTAAGTTTATTTCCGTTTACTAGACCATGATTTTATACTTGAGGAAAATTCTTCTTCCAAATAGGAAACATTAAATTTAACGGCAAGTGCTCTAAAGTTTCCGCACTACTCTTAAGCGATTCAAATATTTAATCTCATCTAATAACCGAGAGTGATTTATGCAATATCGAAACAAACTGTCATATTAATAACAATTCTTAAAAGTTGTCTTAAGCATAAATTATATTCCAGTTTAAAGTGATTTATTTAGAGTTTGAAAGAGAATTACCAAACTCGAGCTATTAAAGTGTAGTTCGTTGAAATAACAGTAAATCTTTTAAATATGCGTGCCTTTTATTTTTGCCATCATCCAAATTACAAATACTCGGCCAGTTTGTCCCTTGGGCAAATGTTATAATTATTTATTAGTGTTTCAAGACTCAAAATTATTCTTTGATAAATATATCAAAGACTGTTCGCCTCCAAAGCTTTGAAGCCATGCACTCAACTAAGAGACTTTGTGTTTGAAAGTTCAAGCTGCATATCAGGTATAAGATCTTCTTGAAATAATCAAACAAATATGATGTGATTTTGAAGTAACCAAAATACAGTTCAAATAGATTAGTATCATAATAAATATGTACAATAAACCCTGTTTTCGTCACTTTTTGATGTTATAACCAAACTGTTTTTGAATACACTAAATTAACTTTAATTCCATTCTTTAAAAAATTTCCAGCTTTGGGATGAAATGTTACAATTACCAAGTTATGAATCTTCAAAAACCTTCTTTAAAGAAAATAACAAAGAAGGAGATGAATAAAGCTGAGTATTTCTTGAGCTTAAAAAAATGCTATAAATAAGGAAGGCACTGTAATCTTAATCCACCCTTCTCTCCCCCCCAAAAGAAAGTACGGATTATCTTCACAGAGGTGCAAATCTGCTCAATTAAAAATAATCAAAATCATGCTTTTATGTTAAACTTAAAATGCTTTAAATAGTGATGGACTGTTATCCTAATATCCGTTTCCCCAGCCAAACTTTAAGAAAAAGCAAAATATTAGCGCACATTTAAAGTTTGGCCAATGAAAAAATATTAAAATTATGTTTGAATCAGTTATTAAAGAATAATTATTTACAAATCATGAATTAACTAAGAAATATATAACAAAATAAATTAAACTTCTGTAATCACTAATTAAAACCAGAGTAAATATTACTACACGAATTTTGTTTTTAATATTAAAAAAATTTAGTTCAAAAGTTTTATCCAATACTTGAGCAGTTTAAATTAAATGAAATAACCACAATTCACTCACTTTAAAATTTTTCTCTTAATTTTCTCTTTTGGTAAATTATTAATTAATACCCAAATTTTTATATGAGAAACTGGGAAATTAATTTTTAATGTAAAACCTCATAAATAAAATATTACTGTCAGAGAGCAGTTTCAGTTGACGACCTGTACATGATTTAGTATTACCTGGATAAAGCATTTCATATTTTACATATTAAAAAATAACAGAATATAAGATCATGATTCACACTTACGAACAATGCATAGTCCATTGTATCCGCTTCTTCGAGTCCAACCTGGACAGCAAGAGGCCTTGGTTCCTCGATTACAAACGTTAGGGCTGAAAAGAACAAAGAGATAAGTGTAAGTTCTATCTGTTTAGAAAAACATTCAAGATATACAAGGATAAAAATGAATTTTGTAATCACCATTAGCATATAATGAAAGACTTTATATTAATGTATCTTTTTACAAAAATAAAACATTTATAATCTTAGTTCTGCACAAATAAACAAACTATGAGGAAAAAATTCGCTGAATGTAGAAAAACCTTAGCTGGTCAAATAAAAAACAATATTCCATTAGAAATACTGTGATCGTTATTGCAGTTTTCCTTAGAATATTAAGACTAAAAAAAATTAACGGATAATAATAAATCGAGACAATACAAATGTATTTGAACATTTTGGTGAAAAGGTTTCTCACTATAACATGGGAAAACATATAATTATGTAATCGAACATAAGAGTTAATCGCTTTAAAAATATTACTGCTATTCATCACGATCATATCTATCATTGTTTTCAAAGAATCTAAAAGTAAAGAAGTAATGATAATAATAATAAGAAATGCTAAAAAAAAACCAAGGGTTGAATGAAAATAAACATTTTAAGGAAATAAAAATAAAATTATTATTTAAATAGTTTTTAACAGTAACTTATTCAACTTATTTTAGAAAAATTCTTACAGCAGAGTGAGATATTCTAAGTAATTTTGAAATATAAGCCTCTGAGAAATGATGTACTTTAATATTTTCAGCTTTACTGAGAAGAAGATATTTACCATTTTCGGAAAATTTAATTTATTGCAGGAATAAAGTAGTACGATATCTTTTATGTCTAAATACACTAGTTTGAATTTTGTTAACAATTAGCAGATTATTGTTTCAAAAGTATAAATAGTTTATTTAAGCTTTGTTTCTTCTCCTATAAAAACAAAAGATGCTTTACAAAGTTAATAAAAAGATTTCGAATTAAGATTATTAACATTAAATTAAAGAAAATAACATTTTTATTGTCTTTTTTAACGATAGATCTTAAAATTTGTTTAAATAAAATTAAATAGGAAGAAGGGAAAAAAACATTGGAGTTCTAAACATTGTATGCGAAATAGAATAATAATAATATCTGATAAATTTAGGACATTTTGGAAATAAGCAACATAGAAATATTAATGTTTAAGTCATTTGTTTAGATTGAAGATGAATGTATATTAGAAAAAAGGCTAAATAAATAAACAGAAAGCAAAATTATTCTTTCACGACAATTATTTAAATTTAAACTAATTCTAAATACAATCCTAGTTTAAATACAATTTTGTAAACTACATAGGAAATTCTTTGTAGAACATTTGTAAATTAGATTCTCATAAGAAGTTGAAGTAAAATAATTGAAACGGAGATCTGATTTAACTTACAAAAATCGATCCTAGTAGAAAAAATTATTATTTCGTATTTCTACTTCTTATTGTTATTACAGAAATAAAAGAGTAAATTAATTAATTCTTAGAATATGTAGATCATTGAGAAATATAATGTGAAATGTCGCTCATATTCAGAAAGATGAACATTAAATATTATAAAGACTTAAGAAGAAGGTATTGTTAAACAAAACCCCTTAAATTCGGAAAACAGATAAAAAATATTTTTTTAAAATAAAAATGGTGATATTTAAATTAACATTTTTTTAAAAAGATTACATTCATGATGTCAGACAAAATCTCCTAGAAAATGCAGATTCAATAAAATAATGAATATTCATTTTGTACTGTCAGCATTCAAAAAAGTATCTCGGAATAAATTATTTATCATGGATGTTCAAAACAATTTCTTTATGTCCCATTATCAAGCTTTCACTTTTTTTGAAATATAAACTTTAAAAAAAGTCCAAAAATATTTAATTATAAAAAAAGCAAAGCTAAAAGACTTCTAATTTTTTTTTAAAAAAATCTTTTTCAACAAATTATAATTGCAGTGACACATAAATATGTTTTTTTAAAAAAAATTATAATAATTATATAGCTTTCACATTTGATATTATTTTATTTGTATCAAATGAAGAGCAAATCCTAAACGATATATGAAGAGAAATCTAACTAAAATTAGTTTAACTAGATTATATTGACTGCCAATATTATTTTGAAATAAGACTGGTAATTTTATACCTTGGTCAAATGACAATTGCAGTGTTGTTCCCACCCTATCCTACCCTACCAACTTCCCACATCTCACCAACCTGATTCTCTCATTGCCAGATTTAATATGCTCGAAATTCCCAGTATGAACGACTGATCCTTATTGGAATCGGGTTTCAAAAAAGATTAAAAGGAAATCTGCTATGCATATTTCAATGTATCATGCCAGAACATCATTTCTTGAACGGTCAAGCACCACGTGCTCGTGCAAGTTTAATTATTTTTTTACTCATTTTCATTGTTTCGTTGAATGAGTCACTTTAGTATGCAAACGATCCAAAAAACTTTGTCTCGTATTTATTGTTTTAAAAAAATATCACATTTCCTATTTATTTCATTTCACATAATCACTTGCTCAAAATGACATTTTTCCAGGTTTTATTTGCTGTAGTCATTAACTTATTTTTTAAAAATCAAAGCTTTTGTAAATGCAATGGGCAACACGTTATTAAAAGCTATTTATTTTTGAGATACTCGTGCGGGTAATAAAATTTCAATTTTTCGCCTATTTATTTATGTTGACGCCAAAACCTAATCCCCAAAACAACATCATGTTCTGACATGATAATAAAGTATTAACAAATTATCCATTTATTTAGCAAAATATATTCGTTTTCATAAAATAGGAGGAATTGCTGAAAAAGTTCATTTTTTAAGACAAAACAAGTACAAAAATAAAAAAGAAAAATAATTGATGCATTTTTTAAAAAGAAGTACCGACATAAAATAGTAATAAAATGATATCAGACATAAACTTGAAACTTTTTAAAATTAATCATTTTTGACTGCAACCTGTTTTCCTGGAAACTTGTTTTATGAGATTAAATAAGACCCAGATTATAAGATAGAAGGTTTATAGCCCGACATTATGATCTATGCAAGATATGTCTCGAAAGAAAAATGGCATTTTCGCGATATCAGATGGCGCAATAAAAAAAGAAAAGAGGGATATCTTCGGTGTCAGCTGTTTGAACCTCCCACCACGATGCAGAGCTTATGAAATATTCTACAGAGGGATAACATACTTCGAATTTTGAAGAAGATGTATTGCCGAAACTGAAGCAACAAAAAGTGTTCTGTCCGCAGGTGGCTGAAGGCTAAGAATTTCATAAAGTAGTGTCACAGGTAAAGAAAAAAAAAGTGCCCCAACAGTCCCAAAAGTAACAGAAAAGTAAAAGTAAAATGTCAAAAGAAGATTCTTCAGGGACCTTCGGACTTTCTGGGTTCTTTATAAGTATATATCTTTCTGTTGAAGGAAGTATGTACACAGACACTGGGAAATATCCTCGTGTGAAGAAAAGTAAAATATATAAGCACATAAAAGTGTATTTGAAGGATGGGGGGGGAAGTTTCGTGGGTGTGTTAGACAAAATTGCGTCACGCAGTCATCATCCAGGATAGATTTCAAAACAGCTTTGTACTTTTGAAATGAAGAAATAAATAAATTTATAATCGATATTAATATTTGATTTATAACAGTGATTTTATTGAAAATGTTGGCGTTTTCTGCGACATTGCTTTCAAACTACAATCATGCCAAACTACCGGGTGTCCAAAAAGTTCCCGTACTGATGATTTGTGAATTTATTTTACAAAAACAACAGGTTTAAAAAGAATTATTTTTATGCCATTGATAAAAAGCACTTTTAACATAACTAAGGAAAAAATACTGAGCTTGCATTTATAATAAATGTTCAAAATGTCCACCCCTTTCTTGGAGACAAAGCTGAACTCGTTTGCGCATGTTTTTCGAAACGCGTTTTAACATGCTGGGAGTGATTTCTTGTATCCTTTGGGTAATTGCGATTTTCAAATTATCTACTGTTTGAGGATCACCTCCATGAACTTTGTCCTTTAAATATCTCCACAGAAAAAAGCCCGGGATGGTCAGATCAGGGGATCGAGGTGGCCAAAGGTTTTTTGAGATAAGTCGATTACCGAAAAAGCTTCAATCATGTCCATGATTTCATAACTCGTATGGCAAAATTTAATATACTTAAAAAAATTTGGAGTACGGGAACTTTTTGGACACCCTGTACAATCATGGAAGAAAAGGGTAATGTTTTTCCATTGCCACAAAAAATGAAAACAAGCAGAAAATGTTGTTTAAATTACTTTTCATTGCGATGGTATTAAAAAATATCGGGACTGTAAGTAAGGAAGTTTTCGTTTAATTTTCAAAAGCCACATATTTGATTTATTACCAATTGACAATTTTTTTTAAATAGAAATATTTTTTATAGAGAAAATTATTCATCAATTCTATCGAGGCAGTGTTGAATTAGGATGAATGCTTGCGTTTAAAGTTTTGTTTTTTAAGCTCTAAAATATTTCCACTGAAAAATAATCTTTATATTTGAGTGCTTTAGGCAATAAATCCTCTTTTAACAAATAGAAGGTTCATATTCTTACTAGTAAACCACCAGTTAACTTACAAGCTAATTTTATGCTTGATTTCCAAATGAAGCATAAGCAAGGCTTTATTAATTTTAAAAAATTATAATCTCTACCAAAAATTAAGGAGAAATTGTAAGTGCATGACTGTCGGCATTCTATAAGTCTTTGACCGAAAAATACCAAATTTTAACTGTTAAAAATTTAAGCGAAATTTGACTTTTCCTCTCAAAATATCGTTGCACAACTCATATTTTTGTTACATTTTAAAGTTTTTAAAAATGTCTATTTAGTTATGGCAATTAAGCTGTTAAATTTTAAACAATTAACATTTTTTGCATATTTTTTACATTATTTCACAACAAAATTGCAATGAAACTCAAATTTATTTTCTTAAGTAATGAATTTAGACAGATCTAATTATTTTATCAAACATTTAATAGTGTGATTTTCTTCCTTTGCTGGCAACTCAGAAATAAATATTCTGCTTTTAATATGCACAAGTTACAAGAGGCACCAAAAAGTAATATCGTATTGCCACGAAAGACAATGTGTAATTTGAAGAAAGACAATGCGGAAAAATACTTTTTTAATGACACTATCATACTTTATTTCATTAAGAAGGTCCATGGAAGCTAAAAATATGTTGTTGTTGTTGTTACTTATGGCACTTGCCACGGACAAGCCCCGATGAGACAATAGCAGATTTTAAACGAGATATACATCTCTTGTTTTACAAGTAGCACCATCTAGGGCCAAGAGTACGACTTAGCTACGCACACGTCACAACCCTTTTTAAGGAGACAGACTTCATTCATACATATTCATTCACTCATCTCAAATAGCTATTTATACCTGGAAAAGAGAACTATCACCTCTGACCCAGTACGATCAGCAGATTTTTAGCCTAAGAAATGCGTCTCTTTGTTTTACAAGTAGCGCCCTCTCGGGCCAAGAGTACGACTTATCTACTCTCACGTCACAATCCATTTTAGGGGGCGGACTTCATTCATGAACATTCACTCATCTCATATCGTAATTTAGACCTGGAACCGAGAATAATCCCCTCTGACCTAGTAACCCTAGTGGTATTACTCTCGACATGGAGGACTTTGCGACCACGAACAGATTTAACGAGTGCCAGCCATCACACACTCGGGGAATCTTTCGGCCGGTGAGTTTCGAACTCGTAACCTAAGGGGTACGAGTCCAACGCTCTACCAAGCAGGCCAAACTAAAAATATAACATGTTTAAGTCTATTCAAATAGCGCAACTTTAATATCTACCAGAATTAACCCTTGAAAATATCTTCTTAAGGAAGGGAATCATGTGGATCAAGTTTTACACAAAAGACTTAATTGAAATTAAAGGCAAACAACATTTCCAGCTTGTTACAAAAGACAACTAACCTTGTAATAAATTTAATATAAAATAGATTAAACAATATTTTGAATTCTGCTAAGTATAAAAACCAGTGGGAGTAGTAACACCTAAATTTCCCCATGTACTCTCTAATAAATTTATCATGAGAGAGAACGCCCTGTATAGCATTGGCGTAAATAGTTACAAAATATTAACTTTTGACGAAAATGCAGCATTTTTGTTGGAACTATCATATGTCCATGGCGAATTATTTGGCGATTAAACCCTGGTATACCGTTAATAGTATCCAAAAATAAAATATGTGTTTTAGACAAGTTTGCGTTTTCACAACCGATTGAAACGAAAATTTGATGTACAACTGCACTTGCAGTCATAAAAATCAAGTACTAAATTTCATATATATAAGACATTCTGTTTTTGAGCCGTCCCACTTTCGTATTTCATAGAGAATAGACCTATAGATGACCAACTTATAATCGAATAGGACTCAAAATTTTGTAAGTGTTTACGCTATAGATGTTAAATTTGTGTGGAGGATTTTTCTTTTCAGTTCTCTTCGTTTTGTAATCAGCGTGTTAACATAAATTCGAACAGGCGGATGTATAGTCTTCTGTACGAATTTTGCAAAAAATATGATAAAAATTTATAAATTTTCTGTAAAGCCAATATACAAAACTTCATTTATGTATTGAAAAGCTTAATTGAGTTGTCTTTGCCACAGACATTTTTCAAAATTGTGGTTTCCATGCTCTGAGAGGACTAAAACGAGAATATTCGTCAAAATCACGGGGTCAATTTTTTTTGTCTTTACAGTATTATCTCTATACTTCCTTCGTATGCAAGGAAGTAAGAAATCCAATAAGCAATATTTAGAACTACTAAAAGTAGAAAAAACAACTCATTTTTGATTTTATAAGAACTTAAAAAATGTATGACATTATAAAACTTTAAAAATTTTTTAAGTCTTATAATGTCATACATTTTTAGATTGGAGAGAAAAAAAAACAAATAAATAAAGATTGAAATGAAATCTGAGATGCATATTTCAATGTATCATTTCTGACTATGAATTCCTACCAAGCACCTGCAAGTTAACCTGCAAGTTAATTTATATATTTATTCATTTTAATGGTTTCATTGAATGCGTCACTTTAGTATTGCAAACGATCGAAAAAACTTAGTCACGCATTGATTGTTTTAAAAAAAATCGCATTTTCCATTTATTTCATTTCAAATAATCATGTGCTCAAAATGACATTTTTCTAGGTTTCATTTGCTGTAGTCATTAGCTTATTTTTTAAAATCAGAACTTTTATAAATGTGATAGCAACGCGCTATTAAAAGCTAATTTTTGAGATGCTCGAGCAGATAATAAAATTTCAATTTTTCAACTACTATTTTTTTCTAATTTTTCGCCAACGGACTTTTGTCAACCTCATTCCCAAAATAACATCATGTTCTAAACTTCATAAAAAGAATATTTACTGACTAGTTTACTGATTTGTGGAAACTGTCTGTAACTCTATCTAATAATGTAGTAAAACGCTTGTCAGCAACAAATAGTTTCCTTCCTTAGTAACTAACAGGATACTTTTTAAAAAGATTTTGCAATTTATCAAAAATAGTTTTTCTTAGATTCTTCAAACCAAACATACACAATTCTCAGTAAAAACAGAGAGAATTTTAATGCAAGTACACATATGGTTTTAGATATCTAATTTCAGGTAAATAAAATCGGAAAAAATGTTCACATATCCGTAAACCTTTCGAAAACTTTTCTTCAAGTCGCAGGAACATCCGAAACATTCGTTAAAAAGAGAAAATTTAATTTCTCACTGGCAAATTTCATTTTCACATTTTTTTCCCTCCTACAAAAACCATGAAATCGATTTCCTTGACCGTAAAGAAAAACATCAGAACCGGCTGCAAAAAACTCTTTTTTTC
>JAOUZG010052146.1:0-11032 GCA_026289955.1 Argiope argentata | reverse complement strand
TTTTTTTTTCATTTTGGAATTTTCTGATGTGTATGCTTATACTGCATGAAAATTACGATCTTCTTATTTTTAGGTTTTGAGTAAAACTTCTCAATTTAATGACAACAAAATCGACGGGGTTGACGATTGCTTAAACGATTTTGATGATGATGATGTATGTCTATCATTAACTTTTTCAACTTATCTTAATGAATTTTTTATATTTATTCCAGTTCAAGTTTTTTTACTTCTTTTTAGCTTCCTCAGAGTGAGACATCACAAGAGTTTCGTAATAAGCCTTTGTATCTTCCTCTCTTTTATCAAGTAGGATCTGGATTTGGTAGAGGTAAATATAGAACGAGTTTCATCTTTGACTTTATTTATATTTTTTCTCGTGGTTATTCATTTAACATTGATGTTTAGAACCAGCCTGGACCTTCGACACGTGGCCCTGCCTTTCTGGAGGATGTTTCGTCCGAAAACGTAAGTACAGTCCACTTCATAAAGGCTTTTTTCTATAAATACGTGTAGCTTTGTTATGATTATAACCCATCTAAAGTAAAATATTCGTTTTTACAGCTGGATGATGCGGTAATCGTTGACGAAACAAATAGGAGGGTCAATCGGCGATACAACGCAGAAGAGGTGACTTTTAGGGCTCGAATAAATGAAGAGGAGATTCCATCTAGGCTTCAGCGCACTCCCTTGATTGCAGCAGTTGAAGCAGTGCGGGCTCTTTTTGGTCTTCTCATTCTGCGTTGTACGCAAAATCTAAGGTCTACTGATCTTGTTCGCTTTTGCTTCATGGCAATAAGATTAGAGAGGCCTGTGTCAACAGTTCTAATGCTAGCATCGGAAGTGACTGTAGAAAGGCTGGTAACACCTATAATGAATGTGCTACAGTCCTACAAAGAACTGAAACTGAGAGATGGCGTAATAGTTGATGTCATCATCATTCACAGAGACATAGGTGCAGGTGGCAACCGCCGTGTCATCAGTATCGAAACTGATCGTCTCAAAAAACGATCAATTTTGTCAATACCGACTGACAAGGAGGGGTTATGTTGTGCTAAGGCGATCCTATATGCTTTAGCTCACTTGGAAAATGACCGGGCTGCAATAAACTCCATGAAGGATAGAAGACGACCAGCGCTTCTTAATAGAGCTAGGGCTCTTCACAAGGATGCAGGAGTTCCTTTGTTCTTATTCAGAAATCAAAACGTTTGAAGACTTCCTCGACATTCAAATTGTTATCATTTCTTCTGAAAGTTTGAACAAGGTAAGATTTGATACTTTATCTTAACATTTTTTTTGTTTTGACAAAACTATATCATGGATTTGGAAAAAAAATCAACTCGTAATTTTTCTATTTTTAAAGGTTTCTTACAAAGGCGAAGACAGAGAAAGACGCATCAACCTGTGGCTTCACAATGGGCATTACGATGTGATCAAAAGTCTTAAAGGGTTTTATGGTTCCGACAACTATTGTGAGCCATGTGAAAAACCCTTTATGAATCTTGAAGATCACAGATGCCAGTTTTTGTGTCCCATCTGTCTCAGGAAAGATTTCTCACCCGGTCATCCCCAGCGTTGCGCCGACTGCGATAGACTTTGCCTCTCTGCCAATTGCTTTGAATGGCATAAAGCAACCTCTGGAAGTAGACAGAAATCTTTATGCGATAAGGTAAGTACTCTATTATTATTGTATAAAATACTTTTATCGGAAGATTAATGTTTACGGTTTTCAATACAATATGCAATTATATAAATGTGTATTTTATCAGATGTACCAATGCAGAAATTGTGGCAAAGTCATCGTAAGGAGGACCTGCCCTATGGAATTCCACAAATGCGGAACGTCCAGATGCCCTTCATGCAAGCAGTTCGTGGATGTGTCGGAGCATCGATGCTTCCTGGAGGTTGTTTCACCAAAAATGCCTTCAGACAAATTGATCTTTTTCGATTTTGAAACGGATCAGTCTTCAGGCACCCATGAAGTAAACTTTGCTGTAGCACAGTATGCCAATGGGGGTGAAATAATCTTCAGAGGTTATACAGCATGTCAGGACTTTTGTTCGTGGCTGTTCGCTCCCATACATAAAGGATACACTGCAATAGCACATAACATGAAGGGGTGAGTCTTTTCATTTTTTTAAACACTCAATTTTTTAAACACTAATTTTGATTTGAGGAAAATATTTAGACTGCCTATTTTTTCAGCTTTGATGGACAATTCGTCATGGCTTGGCTCCTGGAACAAGGGATAGCACCATCTGGTATACCCAACGGTTCAAAGCTTATGTCCATTAGTCACCCGACATTGAGGATAAAGCTCATAGATTCTTTTAACTTCCTTCCAATGAGTTTGTCTAAACTGCCGGGTTTCTTTGGACTAAGCGAACTGAAAAAAGGGTTTTTTCCACATCTTTTCAATAAGAGAGAAAATCAAACTTATATTGGCCCCATTTTTGACATCTCATTTTATAGCCCAGATACCATGTCTGGAGCGATACGGGAAGAATTTTTAAAATGGCATAGAATGCAAGAAGGGGTACAATTTGATTTTCAGAAGGAAATGCTCGCTTATTGCAAGTAAGTATTGTTTCAACAAGTGTTATTTTAAAGTATTTTTTAATGTATTAAAATACTGAACTTTTTTTAAAAGAAATTGTAGATCAGATGTGGATATTCTCAGAAGGTGCTGCCTGGAGTTTAGGAAGCAGTTTCTAGAGATTACAGACGTGGACCCATTTTGGTAATTATTTTTTAAATATTCGCCTGTTTTATTGAATTGACTTGCTTTGAAATATGTAGCTTATTATCATTTTATTTTTCAGTTACTTGACCATTGCCTCGGCTTGTATGGCAACATACAGGCTCAAACACATTCCGAAAAATTCAGTAGCCATGGTACCAGTGCATGGATACATCAACAGCACCAATTACAGCCCTGATGCTATACGCTGGCTGGATTTCCTTGCACTGAAGGAAAGTTTAGAAATTCAGCACGCGTTGAACAAACAGGGAGAAAAAAGAATAAACGGAGTATCTGTTGATGGATTTTGTGAAGCAACAAACACCATCTATCAATTTCATGTAAGCGTTTTTATTCAAATACATTTTTAGCATAGTCTCAATTTCTTCACCGTGTATGTATAGATATATATTAAACGAATTCTTATTCTAGGGCTGTTTTTACCATGGCTGCCCTAAATGTTTCGAAGGAGGCACTTTGAATTCCTTATCTGGTGTTAGTATGAAGACTTTGTTTGAAAAAACAAATGAAACAACTGCCAGATTAAGGAATCAAAGATATAGAGTCATCGAAGAATGGGAATACGTCTTTAAACGCAGGGCAAAAGATGACCAAGAATTGAAACAATTCCTTCTAGGTCATCAGCTTCAAGATAGATTGGAGCCAAGGGATGCCTTCTACGGTGGTAGGACGAATGCAGTGAAGTTGTTCTTCGAAGGGACAATCAAATATGTTGATTTCACTTCACTGTATCCGTGGGTAAGTTAATTTGCGAAGTTTTATACGTATGTTTTTGTATATTTTTATGTCTAAATATAACTTCTCCCTTTAGGTTAATAAGTATTGCATTTATCCCGTGGGGCATCCCGAAATCATTACAGGGAATATCCGAAATATTGAAGATTATTTCGGAATTATAAAGTGCCGTGTTTCGCCTCCCCGACGACTCTATTTGCCTGTTCTCCCTGTCAGAAGTAATGGTAAACTCATGTTTCCACTCTGCCGTTGCTGTGCTGAGAGCTTAAACCAAAGCTCTTGTCAGCATACCGACGAAGAAAGATCTATAGTAGGAACGTGGGTGACGGAGGAAGTGAAGTTGGCCGTTGATAAAGGCTATCGAATCTCAAAAGTAAGTATCATTTTGTCCACCTTTATTTACATATTATCTGCATAAATGTTATTGGAGTACTGATACATATATACATTTCAGATATATGAGGTGTATCACTTTCGTGAGAAATCGGAACATCTCTTCCGGTCCTACATAGATCTTTTTCTAAAGATTAAGCAGGAAAGCAGCGGATATCCTTCCGATTGCACAACTGCTGAAGAAAGGACTTCCTATATTCAGCAGTACTTCGAGAAGGAAGGGGTTTCACTGAATCCTGCTGAAATCAAACGTAATCCAGGGAGACGGCAAGTTGCAAAACTTGCACTAAATAGCTTTTGGGGGAGGTAAAATATTTATTTTTTAGTAAACTGTAATTAATAAACTGTTAGTCTTTTTATAATTAGCTAATCATTTTTTTTCTTCTAGGTGGGGAATGAATATCAACAAATGTCAGATAACTTATGTTGATAACTTACCTGCTTTTAATAAGATGTTAGCTGATCCTACAAAAAATGTAAGCCATTTTATTCCTCTGTAATCAAATTTAACTAGAATATCTCATTTATCACTACGAATGTTCATATTAAAAAATATGCAAAGAAGAATATCGATCTCGTGTTTTCTTCTTTCATAGGTAAAGGATGTCTACTTACCAACACCAGAAGTGGCGGCTATTGTGTGGGACAGCAAGAAAAATTTCATTCCCCAAGACACTGGCACTAACATTTACTTGGCGGCTTTCACTACAGCTTGGGCTAGGGTGAAGCTCTATTCAGAGATGGAGAAGCTTGGAGAAGCTGTCTTGTATCATGATACAGACAGTATCATCTATGCTAGTAGTGGTGGCAATGACCCTCCTCTCGGAAATTTCCTGGGAGATTTCACAGACGAGTTGGACTGTGATGTAATCACTACATTCATCTCTGGTAAATATGATTTTAATTTTTTACTTGTTCTATAATAATGCTTTTTATATATTAATTATTTTCATATAACATTTTGTTTTTATAGGAGGGCCCAAGAACTATGCATACCAAACTTCCGGTGGCAAGACATGCTGCAAAGTTCGGGGTTTTACCCTGAACTTTAAAAATAGCTTAAAATTGAATTTTGATTCAATAAAAAACATTGTATGCAGCTTGGACCGTAAGGAAAGCATACTGTTAGATGACGCCGCCAAGATATGCAGAAATGCCAAATGAAGGAAAGTCTTCAACGTGAAGCAAAATAAGCTGTACAGGATGGTGTACAACAAGAGGGTTATAAAAGAAGATTTTTCAACTATACCCTATGGATACTAAAGCAAGTATAATTTATATTATAATTCAAAGATTAAGAGCGCGTTACTCTTACTGTTTTTTAAAGTCAATTGTTTAATTTAAAAAGAAATTTATGAACTGATATATTTGCATGTAATATTTTTTTCCATTACAGATTGAATTTTTATGATTTTACAATACACATAAAACGCTTATATTTTAAAATTGTTCATCTTTTTATTTTTTTCCAGATTGAAGACGTTTTAATACTATCCTGCGCTTGCCTGTATGTTTAAAAAAAATTGTAAAAACTTATTGTAATTGTGTTTTTCTTGTAAATGAAAGAAGAGTTATTCATATACTTTGTTTTTAAAAAAAAGATCATTGTATCTTATGAAGTTTTTATTGTAAGAAAATTATTGTATTGTATTGTTATGAATGATATTTCTATTTTAAGAAAAAATCTTTTGTAACTTATGTTTTTTATTGTAAATAAAATGCTCATTTCAATTAATAGTTTTTTTATTGTGAATAAATATACATCAAAATGTAATCCATTTGGTTCGTCTTGCATACATATGTTTAGTTGATCTAGGGTTTCCAAAAACATTATCTTTAAAAACTTTTTGGTTGACAATGTAAGTCGGAGGCATGTTCATCTCTTTAATGGCTGCTTGAAATTCCTTGAATCCTTTTGGCGACTTCTTTCTGTTCCGAAGTAAGTCTGTAACTAAATTCACGATACTAGTTCTTGGTATACGCTGACCTTTGTAAACAATTTCTCCTTCAGGAGTCCACGATAATGGTGCATGGTTTTCTTTTAAAAATTCCAAAATATTCCTTACAGTATTTAAATACCGAGCTGGGGCAGCCTTTAAAATTTTTGCTGTAAGGGCATCCTCTTTTTCTTCTGATAGAGTTTCTGTTCCTTGAATTTCGGAGGTTTCTGGAGTTTCCTGGTGATGTTGTATTTTCACAAACTTCTGAAGTATTTGTAAATATAGATTTGCCTTCTCACTTTCAGACAAATCCTTTCTTTGAAGTATATTTTGCATTTTGGAATCCAAATCAGATAAATGATCCACAAATTCTGCCCGATCTTCGCGTATCAAGACCATTTTCTTAGTGTACTCCATTGATGAGAGAGCTAATCACCGTTATAGCAGCGGGTAATAAAAGAGATAAAAATCCTTCACCCCGTTGAATGAGAATTTGCCTCTTCTTATATAGGGGCATCTTCCTGTCCGAAAGTTTCCTTAAGCTGATTTTAAAAGGAATGAGTTTATTCTTTTGTTTCTTAGTTAAATGTACATTTCCTCGAAGTACATTCAGTGCACATTCGCACAGAGCTTTAATAATATTATTTGGGCATGTTTTGAAAATAGAACTTTTCGATTTTATTTTACAAATAGCTTTCAAGTATTCTAGCTGCTGCTTCGTACACATGGTGATTAATTTGATAAAATCTGCACAGCAAAAGGACTTTATATAGTTTCCAAATATTTGGCAAATGCTTTAGCTTTGTAGACGGCGCAATGATGGAAACTTTTCCCGTGCATGTAGGGACACATCAAATCAAAATTCGATAAATCTTGTACTTTGGGACATTCAAAATCATCAAGATTTAATATTTCGCGTCCGGTCAAAAATTCTAGAAATTTCTTTTTTTCTCGTCCTTTTACGTAAATATAGGAAAACGTTTCGAATATGACTGCCAATGCGCAACGAAAGATATCGTAAGGTAATTCACCGTCATTCCATTCGATTAGATGAAGGAACTTAGTAATCCAAGAGTAAGTACTTTGTTTCTTACTATCCAGCTTTTCGAAATTATGAGGCGATTTAAAAAGCCATCGTCCGCAGAAAGTCTCGTCATTCACAGCACACACTGCCTTCTCTTTGACGATAAAACGTCCCGGAAATACCTGAAATCCTTCAAAATCTAAGACTGCTGATGTCATGGTGTTTCCGTTATGAAATGACTAACGAGGTTGATATACATAAAATTTATCTCCCTGAAAAAGTCCAGTGCGCAGGCGCAGTGAATCATCGATTTGAGGTGTCAAATCAACAAGTAGATAGCTAAATTCTTTTGAGGTAGCATCTTCGTAAACTTCTCGAAAAAATTTAACATTGTTTGGGTAAAGCTGGCGACCTAAATGCATGATTTGAGAACGATCAAGGGGATTTTTAAATAAAAACATGTAATGCGCATTCAATGAAATATCTCTCATTTCTTTACCTTTGTGAAATATATTTTGAACTATAAAAATAATAGTTAAATTGCGATGATGGCTTCCCTTAGTGAAAAGTTTGCTTAATTTGTTGTCGCTAGAAAGTTCTGCCATTAGATCATCGATCACAATTACAGCATTCGTAACACTATTGATATTGGAAGGGAGTCCTTCGTGAAATTCCACATGTTTCATTTCTTTGTAAAGGTTTTGATAAGCTCCATAGCACCAAATAATTTTAGAGGGGAAAGGATGTATCATCTTAAAATCGATTAATTTCTTTACAAGGTGTGTCTTTCCACATCCTGTTGCACCACCGACAAGAACGGTGCATGGGTGATGTAAGTGCAATGAATTCATGTTCAATGACTGAAAATGTCGTGAGAGGTTGTATTTATAATAAAACAAAAAATGAATGAAATAACAAAAAAACTCTTTTGTCTAAAAATCATTCTTACACCATATCTTTTTTTGACAAATTGGTACATTCGAAAATCGTTTTTCTGACAGTGAGATAAACTGTTTACAATAGAATACAAAGATTTGCCTTGACATCGTTTCAAGATAAAGTAAATACAATAAGCTCCACAGACATTAGACGTAGGACTTTGTATCATTGAGGAATTCCATACCACGGAGGAATAACGAGACACGAAATCGTGAAACAGTTTACCATAAAATTCAGGTGGATTTCCATACGAATCAAAAAATTCAACTTTGTCGTCTTCCAAGTACAATGCTAACCAGTGGGATCCTGGTTCAGATGACGTGTCGGTATTCACAACAATAGCAGACTTTTCTTTCAAGATCGGGATAGTATCGGATGCAAATACGCCACGGAAAAATGGTGAAGTATACGGGTCTCTTGATAAAATGAAATATATTTGATTTTCATTCATTTTCAATTTCCAAAGTCATATAAAATATTTCTCGATTTGTTTATTTCTATTACGTTATCAAACTCGGCCTAAATCAACACACAGATAGTTTGAGAAAGCGCCTTTGAAAATTTAATTTCCTGTTTCAAGTTGCTTTGCTTAATGAGATTTAAATGATCTCCATTACAAAGGTCCGGTGATAAATTGAAGGCAAACAATGTATTTCCCTTTATATAATCTTCTCTAGATAGAAATAATCCTTGGTCTTGTCCAAATTTATCAGTTCCAGAAAATAAGCTATTGTAACCTTTGATGTAATTATTATTATGAAAATTCAATTCGAAGGGGTTATGTGGCACTGGCTGACCATCCACATAAATTCCTATAAAATTTATGTCAAAATGCTTGAAATCGAAAGGGGATTTTTCAAATGTTCCATGAAATGCATCATTTTCCACACATCCGATGATGACTCTTTTGGGCATCTGACCAACGAAAATATTATCTTGCGCCATTGACATACTTCCCCGAGGAATAGAATATACTTTGCAAAGTACTCTATTAATAGGATATTTTGCTGTTTCTTTCTCTAAAGCTTTTACGTGTCCTAAAATAACACCTGGACTGACACGAACTTTTCGAACTAGTAAATGGATTTTTTCCAAAACAACTTTGTATCCTTCATCTCCTTGCAAGCAGAACTCGGGTTTACTTCGAATCAATTTAATTTTCACATCTACCAAATTCAATAATAGTCTTTCTTGATGAAACAGATCACTGTGTAGTATTCCGATCATATCCACTGTAGCACTCGATTCAAAAAATTTTGATCGCTTTTTCAATCCATCGTCATTATCGCTGTAAAACATTTCAGATGTAAGCTGAGAAGTCTTACTGTCATAGCCGTGATTCAATAACGTCTCAATATAAGATCGATAAGGATATGTATTACTAGAGTTAGACACAAGGCGATTATTTAAGGAAACGTCTACTTGACTGAAGATTGAATGAAGAAATAAATTAACAGGGCCAATATTAGGTTTTGTTGATGTGGAAGCATTTGGTGCTGTTGATGCAGATGCAGATGAATCAGAATCAATATTAGTTTCTTTTAGATTAGGTGAACCATCTGCTTTTAAAATTTTTGCTTTTACATAAAGCTGGGTTTGACTCAAATCGAGATACTCTTCGCCGCTTCCAGAAATGTGAAATTCAACAGGTCCTCCATCGAATACATTAGACAATGGGTGAAATTCAACCCACTGACCATTTTCCACGGCTGTTTGAGTCGAAGGTAAGTGAAAAAGTTCCAATTCCGATTTGACACATTCTGGGGATCCTTTCAAAATGTAAGCCATTACGAATCAAAGATGTCACGACCTCTTCTCTTTCGTACCTTAGATGAAATGTTTTTTTTTTCTGTGGTTTTCTCTTCCTTTTATATTTTCCTTTTCCAATCATGGACTGTATTTGACCAATAGCTTTTCGAGCCAGATTTTTTCCAGCTTCTTTACTTCTTTTTCTGGCAGAGATTTTGATATCTTCCCCAGAAACAAGGTCGTTTACCACATTCGTTCCTGTGATGAGAGCTTCTTTGCCAATTGCTTTTCCTCCTTTTACTATAAATGGTAATGCCGCTCGAAACCAATGGCGGAATATGCCACCTAATCCATACCCTTTTTGAAAAGACACTCTCTCATAATATGGAATTCCAGATCCTTTGTGATTCGTATAATGTTCTTGGAATTTTGTTGGGCAGCAAGTATACGGTACTTTTGTAATAGAACTCATCTTTCGTATCAAAAATATGGAAATAATTGCCAACACTAAGAAATCCCACCTATTTATAGGATTTGTCGCATTCGAAAATGCAAAACGATAATCACTTTTCCCCTTTCAAATGGAACCAAAGCACCTGAATTAAGACGAAGTTCCATTTCAATGGTTTGAAAGGACTGTCTGATTACGGGCACATAATGAGGCCGGTCATAATGAGCGCTAATAACATCTCCGTCTTTTCCGGAAATTCTCACAACTCTTAGAAGGGGTGCTTCAACATTTCCTACAACGACAGGTTGAACTATATCACTATGCACATAAAATACTGGGAAAGCTGCTTGCGGATCAGCTACGAAAGAGCTTTCTTCAACCCCCTCAACAACATGAGGATAGAAACCTAAAAGATCACACAAACCCTCTTGTAAGATAACTTTTGATTTATTTTCGGCTTTTATTTTTACTCGTTTGTTGTTAGCATTGAATTTAAAACTGATTTTACCTTCGTGTGAAGGTAGTGTCATTGCTTTTAAAACGTCTGAAACGGTTTCATAGGAACCTGGCGGAAGTTTTCTGGTAATTAATTTTCCGTCTCCTAAATCAAAACCGAATATATTGTTCTTCTCGTTTATGTTATACCATGTATGAAGGTAAATTATTTCGGCTAATCCAACTTCCCATTTTCCTTCTAATGATATCGGTATAGGGAGTTGAGTTACAAAACTTGAAATTTTATTATTGGGAAAATAATGTAAGGAGCTGTCAGAAGGAAGCGTCAGATAGAATGACATTTTGTTTTACAGTGAATAGATTTTTTCTTAACGAATCTCCCTATTTATAGCATTTTCACTTCACTCACCCACGAATTGAATTCTTCTGGGTATCCCAGAAATTTTACAAAATATTCCATATTTCCATTTTTACTTCTTTTCTTAATCACTTTTTCTACAGGATAATAGCCGGAATCTTTAACCTTTTGCATTTCTCTTTCGTAAAATGTACCTTCTATAACATTATTGTTAAAATCCTTCAATTTATAA
>JAOUZG010052141.1:387-70173 GCA_026289955.1 Argiope argentata | reverse complement strand
ACATCAATCCGTTTTAATGCATGATTTTACCACGTTTCGAACTAAAGGTTTTTTAAATTTCTGTTTCTATGCATTAGCACTAAAGTGCAATTCACTCTTCTGTTTTCATTTCGCAGTATATACATTTTAAATTTCCATGGGTGGTGACTTTGAGTAGATTGACTCTATTGAGTTATTATTTTTCATTCTCATCAAAGCACAGTGTGGAATTTTATTTAAACGACCTATAAAGATAGGTGACAAGTAGAAATATAGAAAACTTCGTTCCCACAAGAAAGCAGCCACAGATAGCGGAGGAATTGGTAAAATGCGGAGAATGCAGACCCCTGGTATTCAAATTTAAGTACCGCAGCCAAGCTAAGGTGTCTGGGCGACTTGTGAGGATCTGCACTGAACTGAACATGTGTTGAAACAAACAACGAGGGATAGAAGCAGATGTGTCCCTGTCAATAGATAAAAGACGCCCGCCCTTGAAGCCGGCACAATGGGGACAGCGGCAGATGTCATCCATTTTTTTGAGAAAAAGGCAGCAGCCAAGACGTCTGTTTGCTAAGCGCTATTTTGTCCTCTCTTGTGATTGGAAAGATAACATAGGTCAGATGATCCAATGAAAGTTGGGAATTACCCTGATTGGTCATTTGCCACCGTGGACCGGCCTTTGTGACCGAGATAAAAAGGGAACCGGCTGGAAGAGCGAGAGGAGGAAGTCAACAGAGAGAGCCGACTGACGAAGCGACAGCTAGAATTCAGCTTGGAATTCTGTGTAAAATTCTCATTAGAGAATTTGGGGTATACGTAGGCAGCCACGCCCTTTAGCTGAGCCCACGTGTTGTTCATCGGAACTTGTGCGTCCTGACTGAAGTGTAAAAGCTCATCCGAGTTTGGGGGAGACCTCCAATTAGTTGAACAGATGTCTTCTAAGTTGCTCTTCCAGCCAGTTCATCATCTTACGTTCCAGTAAATACAGCAGGCAAATCGACAAGCAGAGCATTCCGAATCTCGGGCTGTATTTTGCGGATGTTTCCAGAACTCCATCATATCTCTTCACCTTCGAGAGAGATTCTTTACTTATCTAAAGCACAACACCTTTCCTTAGTGGAACTCTGAACTGAAATACATATGTGCTTGTAAAATCATTAATCGAGAAGGTGTACCTGTGCGAAATATATGTGTACTGTAGCTGGAAATAAATAGATTTTTATTTCTCCAAGACCTGAATTTGTCTTCGGCCCAACTCACCAGTAGCCCCGGCCAAAACGTTACAGTACAGAATTTTGGAAGAGCTTTCCTAAGCTTTTAATAATGATAATAGAAAGAAAATTCGCGAGGTTTAAAAATAATGAGTAATGCTCCCCATAAAAATCAAGATATATATTACTTTCATTGCACTTAAAAAAATGTAGAAATAAATTTATATCGTTTTTTTTTTTTTTTTTTTTTTTTTTTTTTTAGGTGGTTTTTTGGAAAAAATTAAAATAAAAAAATGAAAAAAAAATTTTTTTTTTTTTTTTTTTTTTTTTTTTTTTTGCTTTTGAAGGTGGATTTCGAGAACAAACTGAAATTACTGTCATAAATAAATATGATTTTAATATTTATTTAAAGTTTCGCCTGAAAATTCCTCACAATCCCAAATGACAGACATTGGAGTTAAATCCAATAATTTATTTTAGGCAATACTTGGGCGCCTCAGTATGATTCTGGTCCGCCAAAGATTCTATACTTGCCTTTGACCGCAGGTGTTTGCGCTCATAATCACTGGAATGGTCGAGGTGAATTAGTGATTTTTTAAGCCTTTTATTTGAAATTTTTATAATAAATTTGACTAAGTAGTACTAGTTGTTTCCAAATCCTCGGGGATCTAGAGGCACCTAGATCAGATCCATGATGCCTTGAACCCTATCGAAATCGAGCACCAGTAGTGGACTTGCGCAAACAATCTATGATGTGATCGGGGGGATGCCGGCTTCAGATTGCATTTTCTACACAATTAGAAGACCTTGAGCCCAGAGTCGAATGTCATGTTTTTCAGATGTTCACTTATGGGTTTTGAGAAGGCCGTTTGATCTTGTTTGTCACACCCCCAAGGGGTCTTCCTGTTGAACCAGGATGGAGGGGAGGGGGGAATCAGACTTGCCTGTCGTTCTTCTTTCTTTATAAGTTAGTGTATAGTCCTTGTTGGGAAACTCGGGAAAACTTCTTTCAGCCAAGATGTCTGCGGCTTAGATGCAAGACTAAGTAGTATAATAATAAAACAGACTACGTTCATTAATTAAATAGCCATTGTCATTAAAACTTCAAATGCTAAAAAACAAGACAACATTTTAATAAAGACTTTTATTTAAAAAATGATAATAGAAATAAAAGTTGTAGAGGCAGGCATGCAATATATTTCATTGTTGAAGGTTCAGCTATATTCGTCAGAAACTGCATTTCTCTCAATATTTTAGAATAATGGGAAGAAAAAAAAGAAAATAACAGTAACCAAAACATGGACAAAAGCACACAAGTGCAAGCTTTTCTGGAATACTGTAGAAAACATCCCTGGTGTGTTTAAAAAATGTGCACACAAAAGTAGAACATAACTGCAGCTTTAACTGTAATAAATTTGCACGGATTTTTTTAAGTGCAGATACTTATTGTATTTGAATTTTTTTTACTGACTTTGACTTAATGCAAATAAACTTGGAATATTCAAAGTCTTTATATAACCTGAATCTTACAACTTTCAATACAGCATGAAAGCATATTACTTTTTACATGAGCACTTCAGTTGAGGCACCATAAGGACAACACAACACATTTTTGTTATGAATGCACTTACATACTGGCAATTGCAGTTACTTATGCTAGCATGGGGAGCTTCGAAGTGCTTTCTACAACTGCGTTCAAAGCATATGTTTCACAATATTTCCACGTACACAGCAAATAAGGCACAGGACAATACAGTGTTGTCGATGCATCATAGAAAGACAGAATTCACTTGCATTAAAAATACGGTACTTTTCCATTAGTGCAGCGCCAGTCAAAATAAGTGCAAATATGCAAAAGTATTCCAATCTAGCACTGCCAATCACACCAATTGACAAAATCCGAGTGAATATCGTTATGATTTGGCATGTTCTTGCCTGACGCCCCACGAATGAAGAGGTACCAAAAAATTTTCACACAGTCTCTAAATCAAACCAAATCTTTTACAATTCAAAGACACATAAAATATGTACAATCTGTTAAAAAATTGAATACAGTGTAAGACTAATATTTTATAATCAAATTCATCAAAGGTCTATATATGTATTAAAAATCATAATTGTTATAGCAAATGGTATAATGTCTGAAAGCACAGATGAGCATCGAACAATTAATAAAACTATATAAAAATAACAAGTATTGAATCCCGTTTTTGATGGGCATAGTTGTCTATAAAATAAAAATAATTAGCAAGTATATCAATTTCATTGATACCAACAGCAACCAAATTAATATCAAAATTCAATGAATTACATCCATTCTATACATACAAAACATTAAGAAAAATTGTGCAATGTCGAAAGAAAGTAAATTAAGAATTGATAAATTTCAAATATATACATGTGATCTCCATGTTCACATCAAATATTTTAGTCACAGATAGGACAACAGTTTGGTTTAAATTATTATAATCTCATGTACTTCAAAATTTTTAATGATAAATCTTTTAAACCATTTCCCAAATAGTGATGACAGTAATGATTTAGAATATTCATTAGATTTCATATTATATTTAAGTATATATTCCAGTTATTTTACAATAGAAATATCTGATACAGAAGATTATAACCACTCTACATAAAGAATCCTGAACAATATTGTAACAAAAATATTCTTAATTGAAATGTTATAATAATAAGTACTGTTATTGTGGAATCGCATCCATCTGCAAATAGGATACTCATCAAATTTAATTTTTTTAAATAAGAATAAAACTGGAGAATTGTATTTTCTAGATTATAGCAGCAATATATCATTTTATTTCTTAGTTGCCTTATTTGCCAGTGGCAATTAGATCTTTATAGTCTTCCAGAATTATAAATAAAACATATATAAAAAAACATTTTTTAAGAAAATTGCTGCTACTATTTTTTTTAAAGAAAACTTCTTTTTGTGATACATTGTTCATCAAAAATATTAAAAAAAAATTGTTACCACAAGATGCAGAAAACATTAGTTCGCTTCAATAATTGTACACATAAAGCAATTATTCATTTAATTTGAGAATCAAAATTGTTCAATACTTACATTCAAAATTATTACTTAAATTATTTCCATTCAATATATATCTACAGCTATCGTTTTTTAACATTTATTTCTACTCATAATTATTCATTTAATATATAATGGAACTGCCTTCCTTTTCACCAAGCAGAAGATTAACTACCAATGATAAAAATGCAATGGTGTCAATTCAAGCTCATAAGAATCATTGCATAGTTTAAAAAGATAATAAAATATCAATTAAAAGACAATATGCATTTTAAACTACATATTTAGTTACATTACATTATGTCTGTGACACGTAAACTGATTTCGTATATTTGGGTTTTTTTTTAAAGGGGAGGGGGAAGTAAATTTATTTCTGGGAGAGATAACTTTTGTAATAACATTTTCAAAAATCAGGTCTTATAAATATATAAAGAGGGCATTAAATAATCTTTGAGTAATCTGAAAACTTGATTACATTTCTAACAAAGCTCAGCTAAAATGTTTTCATATTTTGTTTTTTAAGATATTGTGCCCACATGCACACAAAAGAATGGGCAGATCAGCACTTTATTGAAGGATTTTTATCCTAAATTTGATAGAAATTTGTAATTTCAATGTAATGTCATGATTTGAACTTAATTTGTCTGGTTCCAAATATGAAATATGCTCACAGATAATCTGAAAGAATAATTCAGATAAGCATCCCTCCCTCTCTCTTTTACATGGGAAAGTCTCTCTTTAAGTTAAAATTACTGTCACAAATGTTTCCAGAATTAACTAAGTCCAAGCTTAACAAGAATTTATAAGTTATAATTGTACCATCAAAAATTTAATGTTTATGAAAATAGCCCAAAACCTCTCAGCAGAGCAATACTCGACATGTTAAGGCTATATTCTTTTTTCATTTCTGCTCTCACCCCTTATGTGAAGATAGGATTTTATACATTTATTTTTCACTTAATTTACTTTTTAGACAAAAGTTGTCATAAAATTTTTTTAAATCAAAAAAGTACTCTGATTTGTAAATAATGAATTTGGTGTTAGACTTTAAAATTCACCTGAGGTCAATTTTCAGACCAAATATTCAAAAAGTTTTTCATCCAGTACTTAAGACGTAATAAATGGACCTTGAAACAATTAAAAATTAAGACAACTGATGAAATCTAAAATTTCTATTTACATATCCTTATACATATTTTACAAAACATAATTACAAAAATAATTTGCATAATCTTACATTATTAGATAAAGACACTGTCCAATATCCAATGCACATTTCCAAGAAATGATACAAGTAAAATCTGACATAAATCTTGGTCAATAATATCTCTTAAATAGGTTTACATTTTAATTTTTTCCCCCAATTTAACAGTTACAAATTAAATAAACAATGAAAATATATAGATCTGAAATCCAAACTCATGAATATTTTATATTTAAAAATATAAATCATCACTACATAATATTTTGAAAGTAGTGTAAAACAAGGAGTTGTGTGTTCAAATTACAGGAACTGCAAAGCCTGACATATGTCATGTTCCTAATTAATAGGTTGATTACTAATTTTTAAAAAAAATCTATTAACCCTTAATTTCAGATAATTTTATTTTTATATTGGCAGCTATAAGACGTTTTATTGTATACAATTTTTACTCATGAGAATAATAACAGAATTTTGAATGACAATTTTCAGCTATAATGGCAACTGTAAGGCTTCTTCCATGTATTTAACCACTTGACATACGAATTTATTTAACTTTCTAATTAGATAACTCATCTTATTTTGGTAATGTATTGTTAGTTTGATTTTTTAAAATAATATATGGGGCATTTGGGATAACAAATCCTTTCATATTGATTTTTTCGTACTTAAATACTTAATTCTGTGGCTTAGTTGCAGACTTGAAAATAAAAATTCAGCAAAGCAATGTGCGAGTCAGACACATCTTTGTATGCAAAGTGGTTAAGAAACTCAAAAATCCAACACTGCAACTCAATTTTACTCAATTGACCTCCCTAACAATAAATTTCCAACCAGCAAATTAAGCACTTACACAGCTGTATAAACTTTTCCTTTATTTCACATTTATTCTTTTTTAGATTTTGATCTCCTTCCCCCTTTAATTATAAATTTTGAATATCCAGAAATTTTGAACAATATAAAAGAAGTAGAGAGCCTGATCATCCATAATTAACTGGAATGAGAAGAAATAAAATAATAACGTGTATATTGGTTGAATAAATTAAAGCATAAATTACTGTTAAGAGCAATTATACTTCACAAAATCCAGTATATGTCTATGACAATGCTAAATTCTTTATAAAAGAATTAGCACTTGTCAATGTTATAGGACTAATTGCATACATCTAGCAATTCACAAAGGTGAACTGTTTGCTAATGATTAAAGTCTTGTTTTGCAAATTTGCAGTTAACAAATTAAATGAGAAATTAGCGATAGTAATACTGGCACTCTGCAATTAAATTAAGATGAGAAGTCAAACCATCAATTATGAAAACATTTGAATACAAGTATACATGGTATTAATAAATGCATTTAATGAATTATTATAGTACAGAAAAATAGCTGAATATAATTTGCTAACAATGCCTTTCCCATTATTGGATACAAGAATAGGTTTTCAGGAAGCATTCAAAACAAATTAATAATTACATGATTCAAATATGTATAGGTAAGAAAAGAAAATAGATTTACACATTTTAAGCTTTGACTTTATATATATAAATTATAATAATAAAAAAGTAATTGCTTGGACAATTTAACCTTAAAATCCTATATATATAGAAAATATATATGATTGTAGAACTTTGTTGCAATCACATACAAACCAATCACAATTTCAAACCAAATTTCTCAAAGTAAGCATTTTTAAAGAAATAAAAAAACACTCAAATCACAAAAAGATGACAAATATTCCTTTTATTTCACTATTTTTGAACAATTAATAAATTTAATTTTGGAAGTGGTGAAAACTGTAATATTTCAGAAAATTTGAAAAGTAATCTGCATCTTGCTTCACAAGAATTAAAAAAAAAAAATTATAAATTATAACATTTTTATTTTAACTAATACAATATCGAGGAAAAAATTAAATATACAAATAGTATCTGGAAACCAAAACTCCTCTTTTAAAAAACATTACTGTTCACTCTTAATTGAAATTAGAAAATAAATCTAAAATTACTACTAAGAGAAAGTAAAACAGTTTAAATTTTATTAGAAGTTTCATACAGAACCTAATCATCGTTCATCATTGTTTCATTAAATATTAAACTAAAAATTCAAAACATGAACTCAAGTTGGAAGAAATTGAACATAATTTAACTCATTTTAAACATATAAATGGAGCATAACATAAAGATAGAAATATCAGTTTTTATACATATAAATACATCTATATTGCTCTAATAAATAATTATTAATCTCTTAAAAAATAACTATTACACAATAACTACAACACACAAACTACAATCATTTTTCGAGGTTATTTATATAATTAAAAAGCTCCCCATGCCAGATAAGTATAATTAATGAGCTTTAGAAAACACTTCAACTTCTCTCATAAAAAATAAGTATAGAAATGTATATACCATTTTTTATTAATATCAAAGGAAAAAACAAAAAGACAAATATATGATTTTTTCACTCGGAAAATTTGGTACTTATAGTGATTCGCTTTAAATACAATTTTTTTCCTCATGATATGTGACTATTTACAATGCAGTGAAAAAAAAGAGAGAGAGAGAGAAAGAAACAGGAAATCTACATTATATAAACTGGTACCTGATTTCCACCTAGAACTCATCCCTGCATAGTTCACTGATCGCCTGCTACAACAACAAAAACGGCAACAATATAAAGATGTATAAAAAAAGGACGATCAAGTCAATGCGGCGCGGAGTCCTGTTTGTGGGGGATTAACTCTCTTGGCAGTCATATTGGCAAAAAATAGGTGTGCTACTAGAGTCAGGATTCACTTCGATTCAGCAACTCCAAGCAGCACAAGGCCATGATTGTGACTAGAAACCGAAATCTGTGATCTGGTCAGCACTGGGGCCAACCATTCAAGGTTCGACCTCATTTTGGCAGTCACTCTGCTCATAGGAATTTTTAGTTCACCATCAATGTGTGAGATTCCATAGGTGCAGCTGAGTCATAAAGGGTATCAGTGTCCTGTGTTGGTTCACCTTGAAGTTGGCATTGATTACTTAAAGTACCTGCTCCACAATCACAGAAGAACCTGATTGCAAAATTAAGAAGCATTCATTATTAAATGTGGGGGAAAAAACAGTTTGCTCATCTACCCTTTCTTCCTCTACAATTAAGGGTATAATTTGTTAAGTCATACTGTGAATAAATAACAATACTTGTAATATCCAGCATAAGTCAAACTTCTAAAAGAAATCAATGTAAAACCGAGTACATTTTATACATGCAAAAAAATACTCAAGTATACCAGTAACATATATATCCAATTCATCTTTAATTTCTATGTATATAATTAATCTTTTTCTATAAATTATAATGAATTTATATCAATTTCCATTTAACATTTTATTTTCAAAACTTTAATAAGGACAGAGATGTAACAATAACTTCAGATAAAACTATGTAAAATACTAAATTCAAAAAATGGGGAAGAGGGGGTGGCTGATTTAACTTATAAATGCCAGTTTCTTTTTAATATCAATTCAAATCCCAAAGTATCAAATCTATGAATGAGTCAAAACATATAAATACATTATACATGTTTTGCAACAAGAAAATATAAATTATAATGCAGATCTGCTGTAAATACATGCATGCTAAAATAAAACCATGCTACACCCCCTAAGTCTTAAACAGATAACCATATATTGCTTTTCAAGAAGAGATAAGCAGAAGCACAAAAATGTAAAGAGAAATTTTGAAAATTTGGCAGGTAAGATTTTAAAACCATATAAATCAAATATAGGAAAAACAAAAATTTATATAAGATCATAAATTTTTAATTAATTAAATTGTAACAGAAGATATGAAAAAGTGAGAGAGGGACAGAAATAAAGGCTACTTAAATTATATTTAAAAATAACTACAAAAGGGAAAATTTAATGAAAATTTTGTTTTATTAAATAAAAATACTCATTTCTATTCAAAGTTGGTATATATTTAACCTAAACAAGATAAATGAAGCAAGGTTCTCCAGATTTGTGAAATATCAATTTCTTATGTTTTATAATTAAAGAATAATTTTTTTTTGCTGCTATCCAAAACCTTATTTCAATGTGCTTAAAACTTAGTATCGTTTAAAACAAAATGAAAATGCTTTCTTTCAGATTTAAATGTTAAATTTACAATAACTAGTTTCATAAATTATACACAATAAAAAATAAAATAAAATTAAACAAAACAACAATAAAAATGGGAAAAGAAAACTTCCAGTAGATATGAGTTCATCAATAGGAAGAAATTTCAAAAATAATAATAATAATAATAATAACAACTGAAAGAACTTAATAATGATGTAGAAAGTAATATAATCACTTCAGAGGTCAAGTTAATAACTCAATATTAATTTAAATGATAAATAAAACTTTAAAAAACAATTAGAAATATAAAGAATTTTATAATATTGGAATAAAAATATTATATAAGATTCAGTAAATAATACTCATATTGTCCTAAAGAGCATAACATACATATGCGTTTCAGCAGGGGAATGGGGGGGGGAGATTCTAATATATCAGCTAGTATTATATAAACAAGGAAAAAACATTTAATTTGATTGTTTAATATTCTATAACTCCATTAAACAAAACAATCTGCTTACCTGTCATGCCTAATAAATTCTACATCATGACCTGCATGGCAAGTCTTTATACAATTTACACAAATAGCATTTCTGTCAGTAGTATTACACGTCCGACACCTGAAATGATTAAGGAATTAAGATTTAATAAAATTGATATCGAAATAAATAATAATAGTTTCAAATTGAATTTTAATTTAGACAGGATATCATAGATTTTAGTTCTAGAACACATAGAGTTAACATATAAATTCCATGAAATAAGTAATATTTAAGTTCATAATAACTAGCATTTTATATATCAGACAAGATATTTACAGCCAGCAATTCATTGTAAAATCAAATATGTGTTACGTGCTTCGTGTTATGTAAATATTTATTAATAACACAATTTCAAGAACATAACATTTCCATCCTTTTTAAAGGATTTATTTGACAACTGCAGACTCCAAATTTTAACAGCTATACAAGCGACGCCAGATTTGAATCCGAGTGCAAAACATTTTTTACAAGCAGTTAAGTTATCGAACAGTTAAGATATTATAAACCTTACGTTAGCAGAAAATATATTTAAAAATAAAATACAATAAACATCTTATGAAAGAATATTTGCTATAAAAATTAATAATTATTGTTTTAGTAAATATTATAAAGAATTTACAATTTTCTAATTATTATATTAATATTATTAAAATTGCTAGATCATAAAATATTAGTTGACTAGTAAAGCCGTCTAGTGGCAGCAAAATTAACATGCCGTTACATATGTATACATCAAAATATTTCATTTTAATATATTCATAGTTAATGGTACCTTAGAATGTTATGCATTATATCGTCATATAACAAACTTTAACTTATATCAGTGTCTAATGGAAAATATGATTTTAAAAATTTCAGATGATTATTGACAAATAAGCTGCTAACATGTTAAAGAATGTTCAAGTAACGTCAAAAAGTATGGAAACTATGGAATATTATGTTTCACAAATAATAAAAATTAAAACAAAAAAAATTCTGAAATACAAATAATTCTTTAGTTAGTTAAATTCAAAAGGAAAACTGCTAAATAGTCATATTATTAAAATTAATCACAAAAATAATTTAGTTTTTTTGCAATTTGTTTTAAGTTTTTTTAAACTGCAGATATAATTGAAAGATTGGGGGGAGGTGTTTTTTAAATGAAATTTAAAACTCACCTGTAAAAATCATGCATTGGAAAACTTGTATAACTAGAAATTTTGTACAAACATTGACCACTGTTGACGGCTTTCTCAACAGCATTGTGGTTTTCAAATATTCTATTACCTACAAATAGTAATGTTCAAAGTAAAATAAAAACTATATTGACCTTCATTCAAAATATGTTGCTCACCTTAACTTAATTTAATGCATACCTTTAAGGATAGGATTAACACCACTTGCTAAGCAAAGGCCTCCAAACCTATTGTTGAATATTTGATTAAACTCTAAAGTTGCAGTCGCATTGTTAGTGATCTCTACTCCAGCGGCTAGTCCATCAAATATTCTGTTGCGTTTTAATACTGGATGACTTTGAGTACTTATTAATACACCAGCTTGAGCATTTCTAAATATGTCGTTCTCTTCCAAAATTCCTAAAATAAAGCAAAATGAAATGGATTTTAATTACAAAAAATTTTACTTGCAAAATGGCAAAAATTTCATACTACTGAAAATTGAAGCAATAGAGATTACTGAGATTTTGAAACAAAATACTTTCTATTAGGTAGCGTTAATAATCCATGCCCTCCTCTTTCAAAATATTGGTCCCATACATTAATATTTCTCTCTCTAAGGTCAGATTGGGGTTGAGCAAGTGATTGTGAATCATTAAGCTTCAATAATATAAATAGAAACTACTTTTATAGAGAAATGTACCTTCATTTTGTAATGGTTATTATAATTAATCTCTCTTTTGAAACAAGATATCATTGTGGTAAGGTTTCTTTTCTCATGAATAAACAGCCATGGTTACAAGACTACTTATGCTTTTACAAGGAGAGGAGTGAGAAAATTTATCGATTATGATATCTATATATAAGATAGAAAAAAGAAGACATTTAATGTTATAAGTAACCAGACTTCTTTTTGAACAAAAATAATATACTTCTCTATAGATTTCAGCAGAGAAAGAATGTACAAACCTTTGCCTCCATTAAAAATGCAGACTCCTCCATCTCTACCATCATATATTTTGTTCCTTCTAAGAGTGGGATTACTATCCGTTTTTATCCAAACTCCTGCCATTGCATTATCAAAAATTTCATTTTGTTCAAGAATGCCTAGTCCCCCATTATAAACTAATACACCACCATTCTGGCCTCCCCATATTTTGTTTCGACAAATGATAGGGTTGCTGCCAGTCCTAGAAAAAATTAGAAATAAAAAAAGGACAAATTTAAGTATATAAAAAGAATATATATAATTTTTACGAATCCATGTAAAAAATAGGATTAAACATATGGGTTTATTTAACTATGCATTAAAATAATCTATTAGCCTAACACATGTAATAACATGAAAAGATTCTGCTTAATAAAATAAGTTCTTACCTTATCTGGACACCAGAATAAAGGTGGTTAAAAATGTCATTATCTTCTAATCTTCCATGTCCATTATCATAGAAATAGACACCAACCTGAAATAATTTGAAATTTTTTAAGACAATGCAAATGTAATTCCAGTAAAAAAATTATTAAGATCCATAAAAATAAATAAAATATAAATTTATAAAAATTTATTTTAATTAAAAATCACTTCCTTTCAGCAAGAATAAATAAAATTGCTTTGCTTTTTCAGATGCATCTTAAATTTTGAGAATTATTTCGTTTCATTTTCTTTCCTCTTAGTTGTGCTCAGTATATTCTTACATATTATTCTTTTCTAACTAAAATCAGCATTATATAAACTATAACACTCAAAAGAACTTCTCAGATTTTGGTTAACTACATATTTGTTAACATTTCCCCATATATCACATATACTATTCTAGAAGATGTTTGCTAATCTGGAAAGATTTTCTAAATAGTCAATCACTTCAGAACTGCATGTTGCTAATTAATGTATGAAAGATGCTATATAAAATTTTGCCATTTTTTATAAAGCAGCACTCAAAATAAAATGACCGTTCTACAGCCCATGGGTGAAATACAACCAATAGGTTGTAAACTGCTAATCCACGAAATTCAAATTAAATATTTCCTGAATTTTAAAAGAAATCAATGTAGAAATAACTTTAAAATTTATGTGGTATATTAATTTTTACACGAAAAAAGAAAAAATAGATTTTAATTTCTAATCAAACTATCATATTTCAATATTTCAAGTTCTATTTGTATGGATTTTAAATTTGCTCCTAATAGCTTTGCCAATGATATTTAATGAATGAAATTTACATTCAATAACATAACCAATGCATGAGTATAAATCATACTATTAAAACAGGAAATAGTATTATTGCAGAATAAACTTAAAATATCTTGGGGAAAAATTATGAAAATTAAAAAGTATTGACAAAATACAATTAGTACCATTGACTTTCAATTATTATTACAGAGATAAATATAATTTTTGTGAACTGATATGTTTCCCAAAAATGAGAAAAAAATGTTAACATTAATTTCTTTCTAACAAAAATCTATTCGAAATTTTGATAATCTTGCCAACCAAAAAGTACATATGAAGTACTTTTACCGAATCAGTAATTTTAAGTCCTACCGTAGTACTACATCATGTAGAGCATTTTGAATTACTTTTTCTTCATGGATGTTGAAAGTTTCAGGTAGTGCCAGCCTACAAGCATTGGTAAATTAAAATTTAACAAAGAATTACTTTAAGAACTTACCTGTTTTCCACTATGAATTCTGTTTCTCCTAAGAACTGGTATGCTGCCTGTAGTTATCCAAACACCAGCTAATGTGTTTGCATACACTTCATTTTCTTCAATTAAACCTTGCCCTTTTTCATGCTACAATTATGATAGAAAAAAAAACCCATATAAATGTTGATATAAAGCTCTCTTTTTATCTATAATACAAATATTTACACTAGGAAAGAAGAATGCATGACCAAAAATTTCGTTATAGTCAATTGTGGAAATTAATAATTTAAATAGATACCAAGGAGAGAAAAAATATATGATAAGGGTAATAAGACGAACTAATATTGCATTTCTATTTTGAGCAAGACAACAAAAGAGTGTCCAATGCTTAAAAGTATACTATAGAAAAATATATGTTTAAACTCATAAATTAAAATGGCAAATTAAATATGCTATCAGGTAATAAAAAAAGATAACACAATTCTTTAAATTCTTCCTAAACTATTTGATACAATTCAAAGAAATATAATTCAAAGTGCCTAATTGGGAAGTAATACTAAGAGGAAAAAGAGAAGGTTTGCACTAAGAATTAAGATACTTTCAGTAATTTTCCTTAATAACATAAAAATGATGCATATACTTGCTAAAAGAAATAAAATGAAAAAAGAAAAGGTAATTAAATACTTTTATAATATTTGAAATGACAATATTTTTTTCACAGAATCACTTACAAAATCCAATTAATTTAAATGATCAATTTATAATTTATTGTTCACATTCAAAAAAGTTTACAAGAGGAAAAAATAAAACTTCATGCATAACTTACTACATAAATGCCTCCATGTTGGCCATGGTGAATCTTATTATATCGAACAATAGGGTCACTATTTGTACGTATTTGAATACCAGCTAATGCATTTCCTGAAATAGAAGTAATTACATTAGCCATTACAGTTAATAATTTACATAATGAAAGAAATGGTGTAAATTGAATAATATATTACCATAGATGTTATTGTGTTCAATAAGGCCTCTTCCTTCTCCAAATATATAAACACCACCTTGATGTCCATTATAAATTTCATTCCTCCTAGAAATTTGTAATTATGATAAATAAATTTCAAAAAAACATGGGAACAAACCAACATAATTTTTACTTCAAAGAACTTACACTACTTTTATTATATGTTAATTTGTATGGTAATATTTAATTTTAGATGGATTTTTTTCAAATATTTACTTTATATTGCATATGTTCCCTTTTAGTGTTTATAAACTAAATTTACTTACATTTTTTTAAAAAAAATAAGTCATAAATAGGTTTAACCACATTTTATATTTATAACATATAAAATATTTACACATAAAATATTTTTTAAATGTTAAAAGAACTAATAAATTTAAAGTTTACAGTTATAAGAATTGGAAATAACTGCATGATATTGTTTTAAATTAACCAAGTCTATCAAAAGGAAAAATAATAAATACATTAAAAGGCATTATAAAAATGGAACACAAACCTGATTGTTGGGTTACTGTGAGAAGTAATCCAAACACCAGCAAAGTTATTAGAATGTATTTTGTTCTCGATAAATTGTCCTCGGCCATTTTCATGAACATAAATCCCGCCAGTTTGACCATTGTGAATTTCACACCGAACAACTGTAGGATTTGCACCAGCTTTTACTTCAAAGCCAGCAATTCTATTATTATGTATGTCATTTGTTTCAAAATAACCCTAAAGAAAAAGAAAATTTCAATGAAGAGCTGAAAATAATTTGTGATGTCCTTAAACACAAATAACAACTTTACTTCATAATAACCCAGCAATAAAATTCTGTCATTTGAAATTTATTAATAAACATAAATTTGAAGAATACTAAATGTGCAAACACATCTAACATAAAAATAACTAATTAAAATTTAATTTTTAAAAATCTTCAATAGTTAACTATGAAATATCCATCTTACTTTGAAATTTTCACCAATTCCATAAATAAAATGAAGTAAATACTTTAAAATTACTTGACATATATATATTAAAATTAGTTCTTACTAGGCCACTATCGAAGGTAAACACTCCAACATCTCGTCCATGATGAATGTGATTTCTTCTCATGATAGGATTAGCATGATTTTTTACCCAAACTCCAGCTAATGCATTTCTACTTATTTCATTTTCTTCATAAATGCCCTAAAAATTAACAAAAAAAATTTTTTAAGGAATCATTTTGTCATAAAAAGTACAAGAAAATTAAAACTCTTTAATAACAAAAACGATTAAAGTAACCAAAATAATAAGAATAGGAAAATGAGAAACAAAGATAACTTTAGTATCTTCGACAATCATTTGAAATTCAAGAATATACAAAAGACAGTTGAAAAGTTTAACAATTGAAATAAATTTTAGAGGGACAATATCCAGCAGAAGGATTAAATCAGAAAAAAATATTCAGTAAATTTTTAATATTATTTAGAAGAATATATACTGATGTTCATCACTGCCACATATCTATCAAAGGTATCCATTAAATTCTTGTGAATAATACAAGGACATCAAGTATATAAAACAAAAAATATTAACATAAATTAATAAAAATATTCTCTAAATTAAACCACTTGCACTGAAGTGATATTGCTGCATACTGACTGCAAAAGATAGCATAATGCGAGCACAAGGTGAATAGTTACACTCTATTCTCCGATATTCTGAAAAAATTAGCAACACACAGTACATTAGAAAACAGAATTTCTTTGTAAAAGTGTCATATCTCATGCAATATGAAAGAAAAAGCAAATAGTAAAGAAAGAAATCCAAAATAAATGGAAAAAAAAACTAACTTAGTTTCATTTATATGTAACATAATGATTGTCAATCTAAATTATACTTGTTAACTTAATGCATCACTTAGAAGGGTGGGGGACCTACTGTTAAATTGAGAGTCAAAATATTATTTGACTAAATTCAATAAAAGAAAATATTTTTAAGTTAACTGAGTTTTTTTAATGCATTCTATTATGAAACCAAAAGTACATATAATAGAGGTGACAGAAAGGTTGGAACTTAAAATATCTAAACAGGCCCCTTTACCTGTAATGATATATATGGAAAGTAATTTTGAAATTAGTTATAATCCACTAGTTATACATAAATATTATTAAAAACAATATTATATCAAAAAGATCCTACCTGTGCATGGTCTGTAATATACAGACCAACATTTTCACAGTCACTTATATCACAATGTTTTATAACAGGCTCAGCTGATTTTCCAGTCACACACACTGCAGCACCAACTAGGAAGGAAGGAGGTAAAAATTTCAGAAATGAAATAAACTTGTTTAATTCCATAATTTCGTTATTTTGTGCAACTTTATTAAAAAAACCAATACGAATTATTTAATTATAATAAAAAAAGAATTTGAAAACAAAGAACAGAACAAAAAAGAAAGAAAGAAAAAGAAAAAAGAAGAAACCAATTCAGTAACTATTTTAAAATCTACACAAATAATACTTTAAATAGAATTAGCAACGTTATTAGAAACCTTCTTATAACTTTTTTTTTTTTTTTTTTTCAAATTTTAAGTTGTTATGTACAGCAGCAGCTAGATATTGGACTATCAAAATAATAATAATAATAATAATACAAATATGACCAAATTATAATTATATGAATATAAATACAAAGACTCAATACACCTGCCTTTTAATCAACTTTCATGTTTATATAAATTAAATAAAGCTATAAGTTCCAGTACCATTTTCTTCTAATAAACAACAACAGAAAAATAAAGTTACAATTTTCTTCTACTAAACAAACAAATAAGTGCTTTCATTCTTATCAAAAATCACTACCTGAATAAGATAAAATAAAAAAATAAAATAAAACCTATAATTAACCATGTAAATTCCCAAAGAGCCAGTGGTACTAATCATACATAATAGTAAAAAAAAAAAAAATAGTCACTTAAAATAAATATAGAATAATAACTAACTGGCTGGAAAAGTAACATATCAAAAAATACAAGGGTTCAGACATTAAATTCATGTACTAATGCTAATAACAACAAAAAAAAAAGTCAAATGTTATTTAATTTGCCACTAATACACGGGCAAGTCTTCTGAAACAGGAGTGATCTATAATATTAATTTAAGCGAAGTGATTTAACAAATAAACAACAAATTCTTACACCATAATTTATAAAAACCAACAATAATACATACCAACGGAAGCACTTCTAATAATACAATGATCTATGGTTGGTGTACAGTTTTCTCCTACTTCTAAACAGTAATGTTTATGGTGTGGAACAGAAGATGATACATCTGGTGTGAACTGTGTAAAATATGAAAGATTATCCATAATACATTTATATTATATATTATTTTATAAAATTGCTATAAATATTTTATAAAACTTCCAAAATTAAAAAAAATTACTAAGCAAGAATACACTTATAACATTAATTATATGCATTGCAAAATGAAATAAATTGAAAATAAAGATTAAAATGAAATCTGTTATGCATATTTCAATGTATCATGTCAGAACATAATTTCTTGAACAGCCAGGAACCCCGTGCTTGCGCAAGTTAAATTATATTTTTATTCATTTTAATTTTTTATTCATTTTAATGGTTTCATTGAATGAGTCACTTTAGTATTGCAAACGATCAAAAAAACTTTATCTTGCCTTTATTGTTTAAAAAAATATGACATTTCCAATTTATTTCTTTTCATGTAATCACATGCTCAAAATGACATTTTCCAGGTTTTATTTGCTGTAGTAATTAACTTTTTTTTTCATCAGAGCTTTTGTAAATGCAATGGCAACACATTAATAAAAGCTGATTTTTTGATATGCTCTCACAGATAATAAAATTTTTATTTTTCACCAACAGATTTTTGTTGATGCTAAAAACTTCATCCCAAAAACGTGTTCTGACACAATATTAGAATACATATACAGCGACACATGAATTAGTTCTTTTATTAGTAAGTGATGAAAAAAATACATATAACAACAAATTTGAAGCTCTTACATCAAAAAATGCACAATAATATATGATAGTTACCTTAAGAGTTAGATAACCCAAGTATGATTCCTTAGCACCTTCAACAAACGTAATTGTTGATTCAGTGTCTCTTTCTAAAATTACATTTTCGGCCACATTACCAGGAGCTGGAGGAGGAAAAAAGCATTGAAATTTCTATTTTTGAAAGCATTATTTCGTAATACTTGAATTTTACAGCCTGAGCAAATAAATTCAATAATTACTCCCTTGTTAAAGTAAGAATCTTAGCGCATACCAATTTAAAATAAAATTATTTTTTTTACTATTTTAAATAGAACAAAATTAATAAGGAGTATTACCACAGTCTTTTATTTTCTAAGTAGTTTTGCTATCTTAAGTGAAAAACTGCTCTACTCTCTAAAGCAAACTACTGAAAATTGAACTTTTTAAAAAATAATACAGCAATTTTCATTTTTTATTGATATTTCATTCAATACCTATGGAACTTAGAAATAGCTATGTGTTTTACTAACATATCATTTAAACTGCAGGAAATTGTGAAAAAAATTGAAAAACAAAAAATTTATAAATTCTATTATATAATATCCAGTTGACTGATAATTATCAGAGTTCAGGTTTGAAATATTCATTTGACTAATTAATTCTGTAATTAAAATTAAAAAATTAATAGATTTTAAAAAGTTTCATCTTACCTGCACCAATCATAGCAACATTGGTATCTATTATAAGAAACTCCCCCTTATACAGTCCAGCATGAATAAATATTAAGGGATTTTCTAGTTCTTCAGAATAGTTAAATGCTGATTCAATTGTGTCAAAATACTAAAAAAAAAATTATTTATTAAAGAAGAAACAAAAATTACACAGACATTTACTTACAACTTTCTAGAAGAAAATTACTAATTTCCTCTAAAAAACAAAAAATATGCATCTTAATATTGCATGAATTTTCATATTTCTCATTAAAAATTCCAATGCATTATTTGGACGAACAGTTTGACTTACTGTTGCTGCACAGAAAATTCTAATATTAAATATATATTAAAATTTAAAATTCATAAAAATACTTAAAACAAATATTTACTTTAAAAAAACATTTTTCATCCTTGCATTAAGCACTAAAAAACACTTTAGAAATATTCTCTCTAAGAGCACTTGTATTTCCATAATTGGATAAGGGGAACCTGGGTGTATCATTTTACTTCTTTTCCACATTCAAAAAACATTTCAAACAGAAGGACAATAAAATAATTTGAATAAACAAAATTAGGTATCAGCTTTTCAAAAATAAAAGAAAATCTCAATTTCAGTGAAACTGGCGCTTTTTTCCTCCCAAAACAATAACATGAAAAAATTTATTTTGTGCTGGAAAAATCAGCCTACCTACATTTCAAAGAATTTTGTATAATTATATCATCAGAGAATTATAGCATCAATACAGAAGAAATTTGCAGCAATTCAAAATGATATAACTTACAGTTATGTTCCTCCCCCGATAATGTTCAGGATTATTCTCATACTGTTCTTGATATCCAGGCCGAACATGTAAACCTCGATACTAAGGGAACAAAATAACACAATTTGCACATAACCATTTTTAAAAAAATTAATTAAAATACAGAAGAATAGTTTTTAAATGTCATACCAGTTGTTTAAAGCTTTCTTTCCAAGGATTTTCATATTTACATTCCTCGGGTTGTGCAAATTCAAACTTTGTTGGAGCAGGGTTGAAGAGTGGAAGATCATATTCATATACATTTTGATAAAGAGTTTTCCTATAAATATAAATTTCAATTTATTAACCTTAAAAACTCAACCTTATCCTCAAAAAAAAAACCCCTTAAATATCAGAATTTCAAAAAATAGACAACATTATTAGAATAAAAATAGTCAAGTGTGAGATTTAAAATAGAATATTTATACTCACATAATTTATAAAATCATCTGCTGTGTGCACCTTACAGTTAAACTATGTGGGTAAATATATTTATTTATTATAACTTTAATTTAATGATTAAACTATTTGAAGTGCACAAACAAATTTTCTGAATTTTTAAAAATTAAGAAATTAATTTACACATTTAGGGTCTAAATGAAGAGAAAATATCTTTTAAGAAATTTTAGTGGACTGAGCCAGGTGGGAGCCCACTAGAGTACAAGTGAAGAACTTTACTTTCGCAATTTGATTTGGAAAAAAAATGTGTACGTTGCAGACAGTTTCATACAATAAATTTAGAATATATATATTATATATATATAGCTTGATGAGGAAAAAAATAAATTGAAAGTACTGAGAAAAGGCTTTAAAAATTATGCACTTTTTAGCATGCAAGAGGGATGTTAAATAGTATTAAATCTCGGGAGATGACGTTAGTAAAGTATAATTTTATTCTTCCATCTAAGTAGGCATTACAAGTATATAAGTAGTTTTAGAACAACAACAAAATGGGTGATGCCACCCCAGCAAAAGGAAATTATGTTAAATGGTTTGCTTGCTTGCCACAACTAGCATGCTGACAACTACAGGCAATTATTAAAGTTTTAACATTATTTAAGAGTCTGGTTTCGATCAAAAACCGATGCATGTTAGCTTAACAGGGAAAAAAAAGGGGATTGGGAATATTTCTAGAGGATAAAATAATACTATTCCAAAAATAACCCATTCAATGATAATTTATATGCCAACAGAAATCTTAAGCAATTATAATGAAATATTATATGAAATTTTACAATTAGATATAATAATTGAGAAAATTTCATTTGATAAACAACTGACAGAAAATTTAAAACAACAGTCCTGAATAAATTATAAAGAATAAAATGTAACACAACTGCACAGCATATTAGTCAAAAATCTTAAAACTAATTTTATATGTTGAATAAATGCCATTTATTCTTCCTTACATCAATAAAAAAATGTTCATATGAATTCAACACTTGGAATACATTTATAACTGTTGTAGTTTAATAAAATATACAACAAAATAAATAGAAAATAATAGAAAAATTATTTTACACAATTACAACTTTTTTTAAAAAGAACAATATTATGGTGTATAAAAAAAACCATAAATCTAAAGTACCTTACATTTCACAAGTATTTCCACACTAATAATTAATAAAACAGAGTATTTGTACATTAGGTTTAGTTAATTATATTTATTGAAGAATTAAATAATTGTTAGTTACTTGAATATAAGAATAATTGAATAGCCAAAGTAATTGCAAACTAATGTACTAAACTTCAGACATGAAGAGCTCTTAGGATAAAGAAATATAAAAAATTTTATCATAAAGCAAACATACAGCGAATTGTATTAATTACATTTTTCATATTCAACATATACATATAAAACATACGTACCACAACTCTGTATCACTACTAATGATATGGAAGCGCTTGCAAACTTGAGCAACACGGCACAAGTCTTGCTCCAGTAAGTAAGAGAAGATAGTTAATAAAACTTCATCAGGAAGTTCATACAAAAGATAATGGGCTGCCTCTCCCGTGTCTAAAAAATATGAGGCATTTAATAGAATTTACTCAAATATAGAGTGGTTATTACAAACTGAACAATATACAATTAAATTAAGAATGATTAAAATAACAGGAAACAAAATTATAGCATATTGGTTTCATTAGTTCCATAAAAATGATTCTTAAATCCAAATTTGGTGATAGAATTGGATAACTAATTCAAATGGAAATGAAAAGAAGACTAAAAAGAATTTCATACATTTTATTTTCTTTTCAGCATTTTATTTTTAGCGTATTTTATTTTCAGCAAAAGAAACTGACAATTACAGGAAATAACACATCATTTTCAGTACATAATTTTAGCTATCGGAATAAAAAGTATCTACAAACCATAGAGATGAAATAGTGATAGAGGGAATGCAACATTACTTAAGTGTAGAACAAGATAAAATCAAGTGACTTGGGGACAGAATTTGTATTCTCTGTAACCACATTCTCCATTTCCCATTAAACTTCAATGGGAGATAATTTCTTGCTTTTAACTGTTGTATTTTAAAGCTGATATAAGCAAGATTAACTCTTGCTGTGTAATAGGATACAAAGAAAAATCTTCTAAGGATAGTCCTGTATCATTTCGCAGCTATGTACAATAAACATATTCTATTCATATCCATTTTAAGTCAGTGCACAATTTTATAACTTGGATCACTCAGTGATTTTGGTGTTAAAACTAAACATTTCATAGTTTGGTTTAGTTATTGTATTTAATTTAGTTAAATTGTTATTAATCTTCATTTAAACTGATAACTATATTAGATTTTGTTAATCACTATATTTTAATCTCAAATGTATTGCATGAGTTTGGCATGATTTTTTTTCACCGATACAAGTGTATGCATAAACATTATTGACTGATTAATAATTGAGTATTTTAATGAAAACAAATTTCCTTATTATTTCCAATATGTTCCTTTTTTTATCCTAAATATTTGAATCGTACCCTACTTTGAAAGATATTAAATCATCAAATTCATTAAATAATGAAGCTAAAACATTTTGTGTTCTTGGAAATGTTATATAGTAAAGTTTCATAAATGTATTAGTAATAATTGCATGTTTTTATAAATTTTAATTAAGATGTAAGAAGAAACCAGTAGATACACTAGAGATAAGAAATTAATAAAGAAAGACATGTTATCTATACAGATAAAACTTTTGTCTGAATGTCAAAATTTATTAATAACTTGCAGTATGTACATACACTAAAATCATTGCTTTCGTAAAAATTTCCAATTTTTTTCATAATTTTATATTAAAGTAAACACATTTAAGATTCTGAAAATGATTTACTTTAATTGCTGAGGCAGTTAGAAGCAATGATACTGGCAAAATTACAAACCAGAAGCAAAATATTTCAAACTGATATTAGCAAAGGGGAAAAACATGGTTTAAAATTGGGTTCAGGATGAGATCTCGTATAATGGTAGAATACAATTGAATGTTCATTCATGAAAATATTAAGGTTCAATAACCAGCATTGAAATTTTCAAAATAGTTTACATACTAATAACGTGTTATCACGAAATATAGCTCTAGTTGTATAGTGGTTAGGGCTCTGGCGTAGCATTAACGAAACCCAAGTTTGATCTTGGGCTAGTATTTTTTTTCTTTTAAATTATTTTAATATATTTAACAATTTTAATTAATATCTTTTTTATTTTTGTGTAAAAATAAATATTTATTATCCTAAATCTGGGAATAAAATTTGATTTTTAGAATGAAAAATGATTATAAATATGGATACATATTTAAAAAAAATATTCAGAAAAAAAGGGGGAAACAGATCACTTTTATAATCTATTTTTATAAAAGTTTTTTTGTATCTGTTTAAGATAATGATAGAAGTATTTGTAATGTAAAATTAAAAGATGTTTTAATGTAAACAAGAGAAATAAAATATCTATTTAAGGGGAAAAAAACTTTTAATTAAGGCAATAATAATAAATAAATAAATAAAGTAAAATACTAAGCATGATTTAAATCTACAAACTCAGCTAATGATGTTATGAAAAAGAAAAATTATTTTTGAAACCAGTTCCCTTAGTAGAATGATAACTTCAAAACAAGAAAATAAATTTTTCAATAAATGAAAATCAACCAGACCCAATACCAGGAAGCAAAAGATTGCACAATAGGTTTTGAGTATGTCAAGGTTTGCAATACATCGCCAAAAAAGGTGTCCTTACTCTTCGATTCCCCCTAAATCACGTCACATATGTTGGGTCCATTTGTTTTGACACAAAACATATGACTAGTTCCTTCCATTTGTATATCAGCTCTATGCTATTAACATACATAAAATAATAATAATAACAATAATGCAGATTCTTGACTTACCATCTGCTATTGACTGCGAGGAAGAAAACACACGCCTCTGGCGTTTACGAGTGAGTAAGGAATGAGTACATATGTTTTCAGAATTTGCAACACTATTGCTACCAGAGCCTGGGCTGCTTGGTTCTTGTGGCGAGAGCTTACGTCTCAAGGCATAAGGTGACTGGTGAGGAGAGCTGATTCCACTGGCACTACTCGCACCAGGTGGAGAATATATGATATGGGGCTCTAAGTCGCGAACTACTGAAAAGTAAAAAGTAAATGTTAAAACAAAATATATAGTTTTAATTAAACATGTCAAAAAATGCTTCTGTAAGCAATAAAGAACTACATTAAAAGTAATTACATTTAAAATTACTCAAAAAAATCTTTAAATTGATCTGAACTTTAGAAAATTACACGGAAGAAATTTAAAGAAATACATAAGGAATTTGATGACCTTTGAAAAATGTATTTGTTCATTAAAGAGAGTATTAGCAAAAGAAGAAGAAGAAAAAACATAATGACTTACATATTCAAGTATTAACACAACAAATTAAACTTGATACTGTTTAAACAAAAAAAAAATCTTTAAGTACAATCAAAAAACTTAATACCTACTTCCAAGATTTAAAAATAAAAATGAACACTAACATATGCGTGTATTAGCCCTCGTCATTTAATTACACAGAAATCTCCCAATTCTGATTCCTAATTTAAAATCAATAATCAATGGATATGAATGTTTTTTCCCCCTATCATGAATTTATCCTTCTAAAAACTTATCTTGCAGATTTAAAATTAGTCTTATTATCATGTATCCCATAATATTTATGGACTAATATATTTAATATTTTATTTTTACAGAATGCCATTTCTTTCTTCATCCATTAAAAATGAGATCACCCATTTGATTAATGTAAATTTTAAAATAAGGTACAGAATAACAAATTTTTTTTTCTTTAAAAGTTACTGTTTTAATTTTTATGCAACCCCTTTAGGCAAATTTGGTTAGTTGGATTCCTTTCCATTCCACCCAACAAGGCCTTCATAAAAACCTGTATAACAGTATCATTCAAATTCTTTCAATATCCTTCAAAATTTTCAGATTACAAATGTGATGACCATTTGCTTATGCAAGCATCAAAACACATGTGGCTCTCAATTTGAATTTAAGTAGTCACCCAGTTGGTACAAATAATAAAAAAAATCATGAATACAAGTAAACAAGACATTTTATAAAATGTATTTTAGAATTTTTTTTCCCTTGTGATAAAAGAAAATTGCTTTTTTCCCCCACAATGTAGCTTTAAAAACATATTTGAAATGGCTAAATTACAGTTAAGTAGAAGAAATAAATCAGCTATGAGTTAATTTAAGAATATTATATATATATGTTACCATTAAAGTATATAATGCAGCTATTTTATAGAATACCAAGTTATTCCATAAAATAACTGTTCGTGTCCTTTAAAGTGTGTAATATGTTATTAGTTTGGCACTTTAACTAGTTATTCTATGAAATAACTATGTACTCTATAAATTAACTAATGAAAGACAGTTAAAGTGTAAAATAAACAATTTATCTAAAATGAAATAACTAGGTATTCTATAAATTAACTAATGAGAGGCAGTTAAAATGTGAAATTAACAATTTATCTAAAATGAAATAACTAGGTATTCTATAAATAAACTAATGATGGACAATTAAAATGAAAAAAAAAAAGCAATTTATCTAATTTATGCAGCATATAAATTGTATTTAAGGAAATGTACCATAAAATCATTTGCTACAACAAGTATTACTAAAATGACACTTGGAATTACAAAGAACATTATTTTTTAAACAAAAACATTTTTTGTTGACACACTGGGTTTTTACACGAACATTTTTTAAATCCCCGACCAGTACCTAAACGTTGAGCTGTAACGAAATCGACCGGAGCAATATTTCCACACCCGGTACTTCTTCGATTTTAATTTTCTTTTATTTAATTAACTGGGATCGGGAATATAATTGTTTTATGCTGCCGTTTCTTATGCCCAATCATGAAAATCCTTCTTTAGTTATTTTTATGATGATAGCTAAAATGGATTTGGCATCACCTTTTCCTCTGTCAACTTCAGGCACTGGGATACGGATGGTAAATCCCACAGAGGCTTCAGAATGAGATTTATCCAACATTAATTTCATATTTTTCGCTTGAATTTCTAAACAATTTTTAGACTTTTCTCTAACTCTTTGAACATTAAACATTTTTATGCCTTTTAGTTGAATAAAATAATAATACAGACAGAGTAACTACATGGAGTAGATATTACAATCAAAACATATAATTGGAAAAAAATTGGATCCAATTTATTATATTGTAGATGTTTTAGTAATTAAAATTCAAAAACTTATCTTTTTTTGCTGAATAGCCAAATTTTAGAAGTTGCTGCAAATCAAAATTTAACAATTTTTGTCCATAAATCAAATTTACAGTAAAAAAGAATTTTATCAAAAAAGGCACTTCACTGTGAGAAAATAAGTTAATACATTTTGTTGTAAAAGAAAGCAATCTTACTATACAGTTGAAATTAACTTTTTTTTTTTTTTTTTGCAAGAGAATATTAAGAAAATGTCCAATGAATTTACAAATAAGAAGGTAAAGATTAGGACAAAATAATATAAGCTATTGAATGTTTAAGTGCTTGAAATAAAACAATAAAATTACAAAATCATTTTTTTTAATATGGAAAAAATATGATCAATGTTTATGATCAATTTTTATCCATATTGAACATCAGTTACAGCAAAAATTTGATAAATTTCTAAATACAATCTTTTCAATAATTAATTTTTTTTATTCTATAATATTCTAGTATTTCTAATAATGAATCTTTTTTTATGCATATAACTTAAAACATCTTAATTTGCAATGTAACTGTTCCTTTTATAAAAATTGTTAAATTTTATACTAAGGTAATCAAGACTGGGTTATTCTTGCTCATTCCAAGCAATGCAACTTCAGGCACACAAGTGGAATTCTTATAGTATGGTTTAGAAATATTATTATATAAGTAGTATTACAGGGTATACAGTGAGAAATTTCTTGTAAAAATTAAGTATTTTTAAGCACCTTAGCCCCCCAAAATTAAGCACCTTTGTACAAGTATGCATAACATAAACAGTGCACTTTCTAAACATAGTATTTTCTTATGTTTTATAATAATGCATAGTTTTTATAGAAAATAATTCCTCAAAAATAATTTTAAATGTTTTTTTAAATATTTATTTCTGTTTTTGCACATCTTTTATTGTAAAATTATGCTATATGAATTTGACAAAAGTATAGAAGGAATCATTAAAAAAATGATTAATAGCAAAAAAAAAAAATGAAGTCAACTTTTATAAGAATAACAATGAAGATCTAAGAGTTTTTCCAAGACAGATATAACATTTCTGTAAATTTCGATAATGATGCAGAAGTTCAGCTTGATTATAAATTTTGTATTTAATTTTTATGTAAGAAACAACAATTAATATCCAACATGGTCGGAATGGAAAAAGTAAATTTTTCCCTGTACCGACTCATTTTATTAAGTAACTTTTTAATAAGAACTAAAGCATTCCTATGACTATCATCAGACAGCTAGCAAATCTGCCATAAAATTGATAACAGAACACTGCCATGTTCTAAATATTTTTTCGTAAATCATTTTAATATAAAATAATAGGAGCATTCTCAAATAATCAGACTAAACAAAAATTCTTATGTCTAAAGTATAGGAAAAGTCATATTTGAATGTTTAATGATTCTAAAATTTAATGAAAACCTTCTTTGTATTGTACACACAAAGATTTTTACTTAAAAATAATTACAGTAGAAACGTTAAACACATACACACACACATATATATATCCAAATTAATCTTATAACTTCCAATTTAAGTTAGTCCATAGTAACTTCATTCTAAAAATATTCTCTTATTTCCTGATCCATTCCACTCATTCTAGTTAATTAATTCAACAGAACCTTTGTAAAATTACTGACTCGGATAAAAGTCCAAGAAATTCTCACGCTACCAGTGAGAGGATAAAAATTGTCCAACTAAGAACATTCCTTTAAAAAATTCCTGTATTTCCCTTGCCTGATTAAGCATGTGTCGAGGAAATCTCCATCAAAATCTCATTGTATATAAGCACCACGGAAAACATTTTTCCATATGGTATTTAAGATCATATCATATGGTATTTAAGAACAGGAATAATGATTTCCCTCCCCCTCTTTATACTTCTGCATTTCTGCCACACTGTGAGCAGATGCGCCTTTGTCTGTGCGCTTGTAAATAATTATCTCCCAGGATGGAATAAAGCAAACTTAAAAGTTCAAAATATCATTTATGTCTTCGAAACTGCCTTCTTTCAACAAATAATAATGTTATATATATATATGCTTTAAGAAGTCCTAGTGTTTATAAATAACAAAACAAATTCACAAAATAAAATAAATAAATAAAAAAATATATCAGCTCTGTAGTTAGAAGCAAAACAAAATTAAATCAGAGTCTTCCCAAAAGTATCTAGTATATTGCCACAAAATGCTTGTGTGGCATTGGCATATAATATTTATGAAATATTAATACAAGGCATAAATAAAAAAATTTTACTAATTCTATCAAACGATCATTGGCAAGTATCTTAGGATTAGCCCCAGGCATGAGGTTGAAGGTATCTAAAAAGTTCATTTGATTTTAGACACATTCTTAATTTATTAAAGTAAAAAACTGATTCAAAACTACATTTATAATGACAAAATCATATGCCAAATAAAAAATTAAGTCATCACAATTTTGAGTTATCACATTTACATGTTTTTGATAGTACAAACTGACATGCAGTGAAACACTTGTAGGATTTGGCACAAAATTTGACAGATGTTTATACAATAGATATTAACAATAGATATTTATACAATAGATGTATAACAAATTTTAATTACCTAGATCTTTTCATTTCGCAATTATCATGCTAACTTATATTTGAATAGTTAGACAAAAAGATTTCCTCTGAACGGATATTGCTTAAAATTTGATTGAAATCTTACAAGTTTAGTGTGTAGATCATATACCAAATTTCAATTATCTATCTCAAAGTGTTTCTGTGTTATCTTTGTTACAGATAGACATTTTCAAAAAAATGTTTTTTGAATTCAAGTTGGTATGAAATGTGAAGATTCATTAAAATCTTGTGTTTGAATTTTTTGAAGATTGCAATACTTTCTCTATATTTTTTATAAGAGAAAAAGAAAACGTGATTAAATTATTTTAAAAAAATCTTTCTTGAGGCCTATGTAATAATACATAGTAATGTCAAAATTTAACAAAATTTATCAAATAGAGAATTTTATCAAACAAAATGTGTTTTTTTTTAAATTTCAATTTACATAAAAGAAAGCACTTTAAAATATTTTTTACCATAATTTTAACAGCTATAGAATAATGAGATTCAATGATTTGAAGAAGCAATATCATTATGAATTTTATTATATAAAAATATTTGTTTATAAACTGTGTCCAAAACTAATTTTTTTGAAATTTTTTAAAAATTACATTCAACTAAAAAAAAAACTTTAATTATTCGAAAGTTATTCTTTAACATTTAAAAAATTATGCCAAAAATACTGTGAAAGATATCACAATCCCTGAAAATTTAAGGTTTCAAGTTAAAATTTAATTAAAATAAATTTTATAAGATTGACTAACATAATTACATACTGTAATTAATTACAATTGTTCAAAAATGACATGCTAACGAGAATGATAATCAAATATGTTAATGTTTTTAAAGCAGCTTTTTCTAAGTACGATATATTGTTTTGGCCCATCAAATTCATGCTGCTATTTTCATATTTTTCACTGATGAGAACATATCGCAAATTCTTCTAAACACATAAAAAGTTTAAATCTATAATTACCAGGCATAACTTAAATTCTTCAACATCCAAATCATTGTAAATCAAAATTGGAATGTTTTTCAATCCACAATAAGTATGCCATTGTATGCAGTTAAGATTGCCCCTTCCAAGTATTCATGCCAGTATTTTTAATAAATGGTAATGCACATTGTTGAAGAAAAAGAGCAAAAAAAAAGGGGAGGGGATTCATTAAACATTATCTTAATATGAGCTGAAACCCTCAAATTACTTTGAATATTTCCCTTTAGTTGGTTTTCTTTTTTTGATACATTCAGTTAAACAAGTCTTCACGTCAATGATTTCAAACTATCATTTAAACAAAACAAAAAGTTTCTTTGTCTTCACAAGAAAATTAATCAGTTTAAAGTGCTTAAAAATGTTTTTTTCAAATTTAAACCTTTTTCATGACACAACACACTCTGTATAATATTACTATTATTATACCTTGCTTAAATATTACATTAGCATTAAAATGTTTCGTAAGAATTGCTTATCATAAAATAGATACCAACTTTCTAAAAATGACATGTTTCTTAAATGAATTTAAAATACTTCTTGAAGACTAAAGTAAGAGAAAATTGAGAACCTAACCAAAACTTCTTAACAAAAATCAAAATACAGCATTTATCAAAGTAATGCACAAAATGATTTTTCTTGCAAATAATTTTATAAAATACATTGCTTTAAGAATTAGAATTCAATACCCAATGATATTAATAATATATTTGAATGAAGAGTCTATGTTTGCGGTAAACAAAAATAAGAACAAATATTTAATTTTTTGCATTACAACAAGATATAAAAACCATCTTTAATTTCTAGACTTGAGCATTAAAATTTGACTGCATATATTAATTTATTTGTCATGTTATTAATATTTATACTATTATTATTATTTGGAGAGATTATTTAAAGATTATTTTTATATAATTAGGAAAAATTACAAATATTTAAAAATCATTAGTAATGTATTAAACATTAAAATATAAAAGAAAGCAAAATGTACAAAAGAAAAAATGTAATTACTACAGGACAGAAAAGGATTTTATAAGAGGGAAAAAAATACTTACATTCAGAAAATAACCCTTTATTGCTTGTCTTTAAACTTTTCTTCCAAAATAATAAGCAAAAACTATTCAACTACAGAATTCAAAATGGCTTTCTTTAAATGTTCTTAAGATATTACTATTATATCTCTAGATAAGGGTTGAAATCAAAAATATTCAGAATTAGAATTTATTTATTGAATATTATTATCTACTAGTAATTATTATTAATCCTGTACATTCTAAATGCTTGAAGAGTAAGTTCTACTTCTGAATTATAGTAATAAATTGCCAAATGCAATGAACTGGCAATCATTGCAAGAAAAATATTATTATATAAATAAATGCATTAAATCAAATACATTTCTTCTTTTTTTTTACACATTAGATCAATGACTTACTTTGGATTAAAAATTCATATTATAAATAATGATTTACAAATAAGAAGACAAGTAAGCAATTTTATTTAAACATCACGTAAATAAGAAGATAAAAAATGTTTCTCCCTAAAAATTTGCAAACAAAACCATTGTATTAATGGAAATAAGTTATAATAAGATGGGAACACATTCAGTACATTTAAATTATTATATGTCCATCGGACCATAAAAATAGATACTTTTTGACTTATAACTATCAATAAGTTTTACTGAATAAACAATTCATCCTCTACTCTTAAAACTATACTATTTACTAAAATTCACTTATAGCTGAAAGTCAACATTTGAAGGAAAAATAAATAAGCCTCTACAGTGGAATAATGGGGGAAAAAGAAAAAAGGCATAGTTTAGACTAGGTAAATATCCATAATATATATATTCTAATATACATAAATTAAAGGGTGATCCAAATTCATGGATTAAACTTTACAGAGTTTGTAGACACTACAACAAACATTTATTAATTAAAAAATATGGCCCCAAGTGAAAAAAAGGAGGCAGAGACACAGGAAATCAGAATTGACAAAAAAAAAAAATGTTTATGGACTGTGTAGTTTACCAATGCAATGTTTTTAATAACTGTTCAAAATTGAGTCCCCAACAATGACACATACAGTGAAGCAACTAAGTTTGATAGGTATTTTATGTACAAATACAGAAGCTGTGGTTATTCGAGCACTGAGACTTTCACCAAAGTTACATTGATTCACATAAACAAAACTCTTCAGGTGTGGCTATAAAAAGCAATCAGGACTATATGAATTGAGAGATCAGAATACCATAAGGACTCGTAAACCTTACTCAATTCCTCAAGCTTCAAAATGCTCTATTTTCAAACCTTTCATCTTCTTGTTCCTGTGTTTGAGTTTCATCACATAACTTGTAAATATCTATACATAGTATAAAATGAAGTCTTCTGAAGCATCTGTATGCTGGAACCACAAAAATTAAAGAAATAGTTAACGGCAATTAGAATCATTTTGTAGAGCATTTATTGGGGAAGGTTTCAGTACATTAAAATCATATCAAAATAAAAAGAAGTGTTTTGTAATTACGATTTTAACCTATCAGCGCATGTGCAAATAGCAAATCTGTGGTATACATATGCTATACATTTCTTTGTTTATGGCTAATTTTAAATAGTGATTCAAATTCATTATGTCGAAAAGAAGAAAATCCAACCTTGAAATAATTACCTGCATATTGTATGTTTACCTTTGTAAATGCCTAAATATTTCTGAATGTGTGCTGCAAAAAATTGTTTTGTAGCTATTTTTGATAATTTCGGAACATATTTTTGTTTGTTTGGTGTTGCCTAACATGCCATATAATATTGAGCAGAAGCTAGACTTCAGTCTAAAGCTAATTCTTCTTGCATACTAAACCATGGGCAACACCAGTAGTTACTGCTCATACATGTACAGATAATAAATTAACGTTACATTTATTGTTTAGTAATTTTCTGTACCAGTCCGTAATATGTTCGTATCATTAATTCAGGTTCATTTTATATGTATACACACATAGAGAGAAAAGAAGAATTTTAAAATATTACATTGATGACTGATACAAATTATTCAGTGGTGCAAAAATTAGATCATATTTTCATTTTCATTTAAAAGAGCAGTCAAACTTGGATGTAAAAAAGAAGGAAATATACATGTAAACACACACATAATTTCACAAATGTGTGGCCAAAAAAAAAAACTTTTGTAAATATAACTTTGCTTTATTACACAACACGAGGCATATTATGCACAGAATAGAAAGGAGAAATGCAATGATAATCGGACATCTGTTTATATACAGATCTATGGGCAAAGATATATAGAAATCTTTTTTTCAGTAATTTTATTATGAGACTCTGTTTGCAATATGTTGAGACAAGGGAATCTTGAATATCTTTAAAAGCATGTAATAAACATGACCAAATTTTACACCTTCACTTGGATTGAGAAAATTAACTGTCATCAGCTTTCTAGAAAATGTGTTATAAATAATTAAATAAAAAGAAACTAGCATGGACTAATTTAAAAATTAAGAAATAAATAGGATTTGATTTAGATTTTAAAATTTCATTAATATATATATAATTGCAAGTGGAACAGAAATTGTAATTGTAAAGAAAAAAAATGTAATTCTGTAAAGTAAATAAATAGATAACCATAATGAATGTTAAATTCAAAAAATGACATGGCGGAAATTTGTTAATTTAAATTTGGAAAATGAACTGAATAACAGAAAGTAGTAGGATTTTCAATAAGTATCTAATCTTAATCAATGAGAGCATAAGAAACAATATTTAATAAATGAAGATTTGAAAAAAAAAAGTTTAACATTTTTAGTTCAAGCTTGAATTAAACATAATGAATCCATAATACTGGTGATATAAGATAACAAAAATAAACAGACAAAAATTATTAATAAATTCAAAATTACAATTATTTAAATTATCCAAATTTCACAGAAAATAAAGACTACGCAATTCATCTTTTATGTACCTGCAATCAAAATAAGGATTCTAAGAAAAAGATACGGGGAAAAAAATCATATTTTCCTTTTGCCTGTTTTGTTTCCATATTTAATAATACAATTTATAATTTCAAATACAAATATTATTTTCGTTTATTTTTTAAACCTATTATTCTTATTAATTTTTTAAAATTTTACTATCTCTTAAAAACTGATTTGTTAGTAAAAATTGAATTATCAAACAATATTATTATGTTCAGTTATGCATTTTTATTTATTACCATGAGAATGCATAATACATTTACTCACAGAAATTATTTAAGAAGTTCAAGCTCAGAAAGTAATGCTCAGTTTTGATGCAAAGGCCAGAAAATTTTGCAATACTTTGCACATATGAATAAGTACAAATAAAACAATTTTCTGATATTCGATTTAAGTTTCAAATTTACTGAAAAATTTTCTTTACTGAATCCATTACTAAAGACTACAATAGTGTTCTTTGATTTGGATACCTCATAATATGTAATATTAAATCAAATGAAAAAATTGCCACACATTTTTTTAATTGGGCTTGCATTTTTCACAAAAATATATTAAAATCATACTCCGGATGATTTAACATCAGATGTTGGTCATTGAAGACAATGAAGAATCGAAACTGTTTTTCCAGCAAAACGAAAGATATTGCGAAATCGTATGGCCAATAAACAATATGATCAAGAATGGGTTAACTAAACGGGCATGTATATTTTTATCCTTCGCCTACCATATTATTGTCATTAATACAGAACAAAAAAAAATTTAATATCGTTATAAAATATTCTATACTTCTACGAAAACAGTTCAAAGAATGTTATTAATAAAAATATAAGTAAATATAAAAAATATATTTAACATAAAACTGCGCAATACTTTTCTGATATCATTTAAAAGGCAAAAGGAACATATGACACAATATGTTTGAAAACATTTAAATTCTAAGCAGAAACTTGCAATGTAAACAATAGGTCAAGTGACCTGCTGCCTGACGCGAGATGCCTATGCTAAGTCGCCTAGAAGGACACAAGGTTTTGGATTCTTTTTTCCCTGTCCTTCATAATGACCAATAACGGATTCAAAAATGCATATAAAATCTAAATTGTTGCTCACAACCAATGTATAAATAAAGTCCAGCTGATCCGTTAAGCCTAGTAGAAAAGATCATACAGATTGCTTTTTTTTTCTTGCACACAGCTACAATAACATACCTGGATTATTAGATCGTGGAAAAACTGTCCTTTTGAAACTCTTTTTCCTGGTTTTTCTAACATTCTGTCTTGTCAATCTCGAGGAAGATGTTGACATATTAATATAAAACACAACGATCAACTGTCTTCAAATCCGAGATTCAACAAAGAACTGTCATTAAAATCCTTGAGCGCACTTTCGAGTGGTCGCCATTCTTTTTAACAAACTCTCATAATGCCTTTAGACGGAAACACGCAAAGAACCAATCACATTTTTAACTTTGTGTCACGTGACATTTAAGCTTGCGGCATGTTTTTGCAATAAGGAACATATTAATTTTGTATATTTGGCAACATTCTACTTTTTTTGCAAAATGAAAAAAAGAAAAATTACTTATCTTCTCATTTTAATCTATTTGAATTACTTCCGAATCTATAAAAAGTTTTTCTGCTTATACTGCTTATAAGAATTCTTATTTACAAATAGCTTATCACAAGTGATAACGTTTAATTTTTTTTAGAACAAAAGTTAAAAACAAATGAAAATTAGCCCATCAATAATTTCATTTTGGATTTAATGAAACTAGTAATTTTTAATAATCTTCAAGCAAACATAAAAAAATCTTCTAAAAACTTGGAGGAATTAAGGCACAGAATGTAGAAATTTTTTATTTGTAATCCATTTGGCAAACTGAAATGAAGAATAAACATAGAATTGATTTTAGCAGACAAATATTAAAAACGAAAATTTCGAATGAGCTAAATTTTGTTATTATTCTCTGCTAAAACATATTTCAAATATGCCTTTCTCTTTAAAATCAAATTTATCTCTTATTTCTAAACTGCTGGTAATTATCAGTTTAGTGTTCATTATATATTAATGTTTACATTATTTTTAAGATGACCTTCAAATGTAAAAGTTGAATGTTGAATTTATGCCGAGATAAAAATTTTAATGGATAGTAATTTCAGGATTATTATGGAAAAAATTTAATAAAATAACTTTATTCTTAAATATATATTAATTTATTTAAAATTAGTAATCTATTGATATTTTTAACGTTTTTTTCTGTTTATTTTTAAAAATCATTTATTCATTAACGCATTTTACAACTTTAATGTAGACCAAATGTAAGAGTAATCGTTTTTATTACATTTCTTTTATTATAGAAAAATGAAGCGGAAATTAACAGCTCCATATAAACAAAGTATGAACACAAATCATTTGAAATAAAGGAACTTTTCGTATACGCTCATCATAATATCTTAGCATTGAAATTATATTTCCTTAGAATAATTTTGGCCATTTGCATACTTTTTCTAGAATCGGACAGTTTGATTTTAAAATACGAAAATCATAGGTTCAAAGTCAAATTCTATTAATGATCCACCTTACATGTTGCTATGCTGTATGTGAAATCTATCATGGATCTTGAGTTTGTAATTCAAAGAGCAAGTTAATGGACTAAAAATACATTAAAGGTACTTTTCCGTTAGTCGGGCACAAGTGAAAAATCTCCAAATTATGTACAATCCCACCAAATTTCATTGGTGATTTTTTGCTTATATCTGGCTAATGGAAAAGTACAAAATTAAATTGTGTTGTTTGCTTGCAATTGTGAGTGTTTAAAGTACCATCTGATTATTATAAGCTATGCACAATATTTTATATGTCAGAAAAGGCAGTTGCCTTATGTAGTATCATGTTAATGTTACACACTTTTTGGAGTAGGTAATGTCATCAAGCATTTACTTATAAAATTGCTTCTGAAACTTAAAAATTTTTCTAAGTATGCAATGAAGTGCCCTAACATCTTTTATTCAGAGTGATCAGCATTGCTTAACAAATGTTTGCAAGGTTAGGTCTGCTTCTTTTCATTCAATTTTTTTCTTTTTTTCTCCTTTTTTTCTATATCTTTCTCTTCCACATCACTTTTTTTTTTCAAGTAAACCTTCAATTTTCACATTTTTACCAATCAAGAATGAAAAATAAAGAACTCCTTTTTACTGTTTATTGCATAATTTGTTTTTATTATCTCATTAACCTAAATGCCATATTTAAATATATATCTTTAAAAGCACCATTGTTTTAATACTGCCAGTTGTGAGAAATTTTAATGTGTTATAGTAAAAAATGGTCAGTTTTAAAGTAATAGTAAGAAATTATTATGATTAAATCTAATTTCCATTATTTTGTAAGATTATATTTTAATTGTTTTAATTAAAGTACATTTAGGGTAACTTTATTTGACAAATTTACTAAATATAGCAATTATATATCCTGTAGTGTATAATTTTTCTTTAATTTCTTAAAGTGGTATGATCATATTTGGATATTTCTATTAATTTTAATAGTTGTCTTTTGCTGACAAAAGTATTTTACGTTATTGTTTATGTTCTGTTAAGCTAACCATAAAAAAGTCTTTTGTATCTTTTTAAATCATAATTTGTATTACAGAACATTCTTTGTATGTGTGTGTGTTTCATTATGCTCATTTTCATTATCAAATATTTAGAAAATTCAAAAACACATTACTGGTGCTGGGAATCGACTTTATTCAGCTGAAGCTACATTCCAAACAAAGGTATTTAAGTCTACGATTCTTTAAAGTTTTGTTTTATGAAGTGCCTGTGAAAATTGTTTTATAAAAAAAAGATATGTTAACATTTTGTTAATATTATTTATGCTAATATTTTCCTAACATGATTTAGCAGTATGAATTTCAGCATGCCAATAATCATGGAGAGATAAAATTTTAAATTAATATTATTCCAACATTAAATGTTTAACATGGAGATGTTTTAAAGTTGCATTAAAATATTGCAAGTTAAGCGTATAAACATATATGCTCAAAATATGTGATATCTTTGATAATGCATAATTTTTATTGAATAATATCTCTATGAGGATATTAATTGCACTTAATTTGAATTAAATTGCTTTTATATAACTTCATGTCCTTGATTCTGTCAATAAAATATTTTTAAGCTTGGATTATCTTACCTATGTTCTGTTCATCATGCTTAACACTTCTTTTAACTGTAATTATTCTCAAGATATCATTGTTCTATTAATTATGTAAGGGTTTGTTTCATATGTCTTCTAATTTTTAGTGGTATTGTATCTCTTTTCTTTTTTTTATTTATCATGTAAACTTTATGAATATTAAACAGAATTCTTCTTTAGCCTTCCACATTGGAAAAAGCAATCATGCAAATAAAGAAATTTGATGAAACAGTAAAAGTGGTTTAAATCTCAGGATATAAATTGGTGCAGTATAGCCAAATATGGCACTTGTACCAATAATCTGCACAAAACTAAACCTCAGAATATAAATGCAACATATTAAAAATTAGAGGGAAAAACACATCTTATTATTTATTTGTCAAAAATTAGAAAAATTATTACATGGATATTAAATTGATGTAGTTAAAAGATAATTCTTAATATTTTATTAATGTGTAAAAATCAGTTTCATGCTGTAATATTTACAGATATTGAAAAAATTTAAAATTTCACTGAATTTTTAATTTATTAAAATTCTGACCAAAAAAATTGCTGTGGCATATATATTTTCTTTTTTCTAAATATATGTATACCAAATTTGGTTTCTGTAGGCCAGATGGCCTGGCCTGCATAGTGCCAACACACACACATATATACACACACAGACATATACTTCTTTATTATTAATAGAGATTCTCCATGAAAAGAATTTAGAATCAAATTATACATCCAGTTTTTTTTTATTTCAGTAAGATTTAAAAAAACACAGCATAACTGCAAAATTTTGATTTTTTAAATAACTACTCGAATTTGGAATTAGATCTATGATCTATAAGGTATAATGGTTGGCAAAGCAATGAGAAATGCCGATGAAAACTTACTAAGGAATACACTTTAAGATCTGTATCTTGTCTGTTTTCTCTATTTATCAAATACGATACATATTTGAGTAATATTCAATATATATTAAGTTAACAATAAATTAATTTGTAAATATACGAATTAAAATTATAAATCAAATCAAGTTAGTGATAAGGTATTTGATTTTAATTTAATGTAGATAATTAGATAATGAGCTATTAAAAGAAATGCATTTCAAAAATTATTTATAGATCAAGTATAATCAATACTCGTTGGAAAATTTAGATATTTTACAGCTCAATGCAATGTTTCAATTTTAATATATTGGTCAATTTCAGTTTACATGTTAACAAAATGTTTGATTTTATCAGCATAATAAGATTTTTTTTTCAGGTTTTTAAAATTTTATTTTAACTATTTTTGAAGAAATTTTTTTTATTATTTATTTACTATTGTATTTATACTAAGTATATTTTTATTTATTTACTACTTTGGCAACAAGCTGATTTTCCAATAATTTAATTCTAGTTTTAATCCCTTGTACATAACTTGATTATCTGAATAAAATATTTTTCAGTGCCAAATTAGTTGATTAATAAAAAATAAAGCAGTTCTATTTTAATATGAACACATCAGTTTATTTTGTCATGAACATTCTTAATAAACTCATGACATCATAATGTAATCTGTCTTCAAATCACATGTTAACTGTACTGATAATGTAATTTCAATGTTAACTATACAAATAATAAATCTTTCTACACAAATAATAAAACAATTGCATCTTATTTCCTTAGCTTACAATATTTGATGAAACTATGAAAAATTTAAATACCATTGCAACAGTAATGCACATATAAAATTAAGCAAAAAAATTTTTAAAAAAATGTTAAAATTCACATAAAAATTGTCTGATAAATTGGTATAAATAAAATGATAATTTTTAAAGTTCTTTAAATAGTTTGAAAATTTCTCTCAGTTATCATCAAAATCTCATTGAATTTTTAATTGAAAATTTTGTAAAAAATCTGAATATTCATTGAAAATTCATTGAAATATTAATTACCATCATGAATATTTTATTTGTATCAAATTTTGTAGCTCTAAGCAACCAGTTCGATATGCAGAGCATTAACTGATGCCTGCACACATTTTCGTATATTTTTAACAAGTATTGTGACCTACTAATATCAGGTGACAAATAATATGACGTCATTACTTTGATTTTGATTTAACGAACTGAAAAAAATTTCCCAGATCTTAAATAGAAATAGTAGTTATAATTCATTATATTTAAGCTGTATATATTTTCCTTATTTTATCATGCTTTGAATTTTCTTGAATTTTTGTTCTGCAAAAGTTTGTTTCTGTAATAGTAATATTGTAAATAAGGTTTTTTTAATTAGAATTTTGCATTATATATAACAATAAGAAAACAGCTATTCAAAATCGGAATTTTGAGAGCTAACATTTTTCGTTAATAAGGAATAACAAATATTCCCAGAACTATTAACATAAGGCATTCATGTTTTTGTAGTCTTAAAGGGGGGGAATGATACATTTCTGTAACTTTGTGATTTATTATCGCATCTTCACAAGTTTGATATCAATGGAAATAACTGGAAAAGGTAAATTTATTGAGATAAACAAATTGATTAAGCAGTTTGATTAACATACTTCTTTAACTACTATCGCAACATTTTTCTATTACGGTTATCTTTTTTTTGCTGAATCCATTTATTATAATAAAATTAACCATAAAATAAAATTTAATAAAATTCTGACGATAATTTCTGAGGATATAAGATTTCAAAAAGTGACACTTTTAACGTTAAATAAATCTGATGAACTTTCGGGGATATCTCAAAACTATTGTATCTTTCTCAAAAAAAAAATTTTTTTTTTTACTTATTTAAATAAAATTAGAATATTTCATAAGATCGTGAAATTATATGCTTAAATAACTCAAGAGTTAATATTTTTTAATGAAATATGAAAATGAATTTGTGAAAAAAAAAATGGATTGTAACATAGTAAAATGTTTACATGAGAATAAGCTTATTTGTTAAAATTCGTGAATCCAAAAAAAAAAAAAAAAAAAAAAAAAAAAAAAAAACTGTGTGCCTACTTAATAATTTTCAAAATATTCTCAAAAATTGTAAAATTTCCGCCGTCAATTTGCAACGCCTTTTTATTTATTTTTTTTTTATTTATTTATTTTGAGGAACTTTATAGGATGAGGATTTTATTTTTTATTATGAGGATTTTCTATTTTATAGGATGAGGATGAGCACGAGCTTTAACAACGGTCATTGCAATTTTGTAGATAGTTAAAAAAAATTTTTTTCTTCTGAGATCAGACGATATAAAATTAGATTTCAGAACAAATTAATTATTGGAAGGTTTAATAAATTATTCTCTTTTGGGGCAGCTACTGTTTGTAAGTAAATGTAATAGTGATCCAGATAAATGCATACTATTCGGTAAATTAATTAATGCTAAAATAAAAAAAATGTTAACTAGTTGCTATTATTTACATAATGGCTTAACACTCATTCGTAAATTTCTTTAATTAGACGAAGAATATTTTTAAAATATCCGTAAAATGATTCTATCAGAGTTATGAAAATTCTTCTCTTCCCATTTTTATGTATGAACAAAACAGTTTTCGAGCATCAAAATTGGGATATTGTAGCTTGATAATGGACTTTGTTCAATTCATTTGTATATATATTGATTGATCAATCGTTGCGTAACAGAAAGAAAATCCGTCAAATTGTCATTCTTGCAATAGATTACAATAGTAAACTGAATATATCTACCTCATGAGCAATTAATTCCACCGGGAAACAAAAGTTCGCCCTTTTTAACAAACACTGATAATTTCATTGACTTAAAATTCATTCACATCTCACTAATCAGCGACTTTTAAAGGAGAAAATTATCGTTTAAACGACCTTTGAAACGTCATCTTTAAACCTTCATTCACCTTAAAAAGTTCCATTCCCATTCTCGGCTTTCAGAGAATGCGGTCAAATAATTATAATAAAAAAAAGACTAAATAATAAATTGATTTTTAAAAAAATGGAAATGCATAGAAATTTTAATTTTAAAAAATTTATATTTTGAAATATATATAGCGTCAGTCTTATAAGCCACATAATATCCTTTGAGCTGAAGGGTCCCTTTTGCTCGATCGGTATGATACTCGGCTACAAGCCCAAACGTCGCAGGTTCGTACCGCGACCTTTACTAGCTATATATATATATATATATATAATCTGAATTGCGTTGTTTATTTCATCGAAATTCCCATGAAAAAGACGAGAAAAAAAGTTTCATTTTGTTATTAGCAGGCCGAGATTTGTTTAATATACAGTCCTCCGTGAGTTGCCCGTTTTCGGCCGGAGTTTTCAGCAAATAAAATACAGTATAACTCAAGAAAAACTGTGAATTTCGGAAGGAAATTTGATACACATATATAACAAGACTTGCAGAATTGAATTATTAAAAAAGATTTTCCGCTGTGGAAAAATTTTAAGATAGCAATTAATTATTTTGATTAACTCGATTAATGAGTTTATCCATCTCAGCAAACCACCTGTACTGTAAGCTATTTTCGTCGACACCAATTTTGAGAAAATGCAATAATAAATAACAATCTTAGAGATTTTTTTTTTTCTCTTCATGACTATACAGTATTACTCAAGGGCATGCTTGGTGTTTATAAATACTGACATAACTAAACAAATGAATGAATGAAATCTATAGTTCTGATGAGTTAATATTATCTCAGATTTTCTAATTTTTTTGAATTTATAATTATATAAATTCATTAATTTAGCAATTATGTTAATAATTTTTTGCATTGAGTTGCCTGTTGCCCTTCTCATTTCAGCAGTCCTTGGTAGCTGCCTAGTTGGAATCTGCAATTTTAATTACTTCTGATATTTATTTTAGTATTTTCTACTAATAGCTCTAGAGCAGATTTTTCATTTTTTTTATTGGTTTTGAAAGGAAGGTAAAAACGCCTACTAAAATTATTCTCGTGTTACATTTCATCGCTCCGATCCATAAGGAAAAGATAATAGAACGCGAAAGAAAACGGGAAAATTTGTTGTTATGAAAAAATATGAATTGATAATTTTATTTATCCATTTTATTATTATTATTTATGCCTTATTGCTTTATTTATTTGTCGAAGAAATCCCCACTCCTTATTTCTTTAATTTTATTTTCTTCATTCGTTCCATTTTATTTTGCTTCTTTCTTTTTACTCCTTTTATTTAACAGTTTTAGGTATTTACGTATTAGACCGTCGATCTTTATCGCCAAATTTGGAGCTAAACCGCCAATAATGGCAAAAAAAAAAAACGCCATTATTTTTTTAAAAAATGATCAAACCTTAACTGTCGTCTACCATTTTGTTGCTTTCACTGGCGTCGACAGTTTATCGCCAAATTTGAATCCCTCGCCAATGAGTTACTAAACCGTTGGCGTCGACGGTCAAATACGTAAGTACCCAATTTTAGTTTAAAATTCATAACTAAATAACTGAATTATATTTTAACATTTTAGCCTTATAAATTACATCTTTTGGATAATGGTCCCTCGTCAGATGTTAGTGTCAACAAAGAAGATGCTCTTAAATATTACAGAGATATGATGGTAGTTAGAAGAATGGAAACTGCAGCTAATAGTTTGTACAAAGAAAAAATAATTAGAGGATTTTGTCATTTATATTCTGGCCAGGTAAGTTTTCTTTTATATTTTACTTTAAGCTTATGGTAAAGTAACTTTAACAATTGTCTGTCTCTGTTGGAAAAAAATCTATTTTTTAATAAAATTGCAATATTGTTTATAATTTTTTTAGCATAGATTTATGTTAGGACAAAAAAAAAGTCAACATAGGCTTGTGATAATCTAAAGGCTGGTTTTTGTTTTTAATTGTGATTATAGTTTGAGAAGGAAAATTATTTTTTTGAAATCTTAAAATTTTAAAAGATTGTTACAAGTATATTCTCAAATTATTATTGATAACCTATGCCATACTATCAAGACTAAAATTTTATAATCTTTTGGATTTATCAAAAACATTTCATGTTTTGACACTTTCATGTTGATATAAAAGCGCTCTGACATTTGTTTTATTTTTTCCCCTCCTAAGGAAAGAAGATGCTTCAAAATGTTTTTCTTTTATTTATTTATTTATTTTCTAAGTTTATTGACCGTTTTGAAATATATTGATTTATCTGTATATGTAGGCACGATGGCTTATTTACAGGTTCTGTCTGCAGTAAAAAATTTCTCCTCCGTTAAAAGAATGCATATTATTTATAAAGATCTATTCTTATAAGTTTCTATATCCTACATTACAGAAAGGTTAATTTTTCTATATATGTGTGAAAGTTTAAATGGCCAAAGCTTCTGTTTCTTAATAGTGAAAGAAGATATATTCGTTCACTTATCCCATTCCAAGCAGAAAGTCCTCCCACTAGATTGGACCAAGCAAACACTGACTGTCCATATAGTTTAGCACATCGTCTCTCAATAACCTTAATGTATATCATATTTTGTAAAAATGTGCACAATAATTCATAAAAAAATATTATCCGTATAAAAATGGAACAATTTCTAAACATATGAATAGAAATATCTTATTTTCAATCATGGGTAAAACATTAGTTAATATTTAATACTGTAAAAATCTATCTATACATAGTATAAAATGAAGTCTCCTGAATATATCTGTATGTTGGAACCACAAAAACTCGAGAAATGATTAATGGATATTGGAGATATTTATACTGTCTTGTAGAGCATTTATTGGGAAAGGTTTTACTATATTAAAATCATATAAAAAAAGGAACTTTATAATTGTGATTTTAATTTATCTGTGCATGTGCAAAACCTCAAACTGTGCATGTGCAAATAGCAAGAGCTGTGGTATGCATATGTGGCACATTTCTTTGTTTACATCTGATTTAAAAAATCTGTTCAAATCTCATTTTACTATTTTTGATTGTTTCTAAATAGATTTTTATGTTTGTGTGATGTTGCATAATATGCTCATGTCATATCGGATAAAGGCTAGACATAAGTTTAAAGTTAATTTTTCTTCTTGAAGGCTATGTCATGTGCAATGCCGTGCGGGTACTGGTAGTAAAATGCATAATACTGTTACGAAAATTTTCACAAGAACTATGCAAAGATGCAGACTTTATTGTATAGAAAAACGTGTGTTAAATATACGCAATACAGGCTACAAACTCGCAGCAATTTAACTAGATTTAATCTGCTAATTTTGGTTTACAGCAAAACTATAGAACACAAGTGGAAAAGAAAAGAAACTAAGCTAAGCCAACTAACGTAGCTCGTTCTCCGAACTGTTGTGATTCTTCACCTTTAGTCGCGCCATAAATAATGTTCCACTAAAGAGGACTGGGCAAATGCAGAAACCGCATGCGTGTTCCAGACAACTGTGGAACTTTCTCCAACATTCTCTAGGAACAAATCTTTCTTTCTCAGCTTCCACTACACATTTTAACATTTAGTAAAAAACGTTAGTGACCTCATTATGTCGTCAATACACTTACAAGGCCAAATTAGTCCAATAGGGCAATTTTCTGTTGAAAATCCCCTTAGAACAATCTTTTTTCATTGACACACGATTCCTTTACAAAATTTTATACAATTAAACTATTTACAAATAATTACAATATTTAAACAAAAGTTTGTGAATATTAACAATATTTACATCTAATTTATACAAAATTCATAACAAGACTTATATTATGATTGATAGTAATGTTGTATTGGTAGTAATATATAATAAATTGTGCAATGTATAATTGATAGTAAGAACAGACTACTAATGCAAAATATTAAAACAGAAGAAAAATAAATATGTGAAATTAATACTTTTAAATGCTTTCTAAATATTGTAATAATTAAAGTTTCAGAACTGTATTAAATGTCACAGAATGCTGTAATGTAGAGAGGGCATTACCCAATTTTTATACATTGGCAGTAAATTATGTCTCCTCCCTTTCTGGGAAAGATAAAAACTCTTGCAACTGTGACTGTACTAAGGAAACTGAGAAGAGTAAAACCTTAGCTAATAATATTCTATCTCAAATAAAAATGTAAATTATTACAGCCACATCAAAATAAGCATATGTTTACCCTTTATATTAGCAAATACATGTTTCTGTTCATATTTGTGAAAAATTAAGAACTCACAGATACTTACCCAATTTCAACCTGATCTTGGATGGAGAAATACTAATGTATGGAACCAATTTTAAAAAACGGATTATTAATGCATAGAAATCATTTTATGCCAAGAACCTGTGTAAAGATGCAACATTTGGCCCTAAAGAGAAATTAACAAAAACATATAATTTATAATGAATTTCAGAAAGAAATTTGATACACATACATAAAAAGCTATATTGAATCGAATTATTAAAAAATCGCAAGTTCCATAATGGAAAAATTTCAAGATGTATTTCCATTGATGCCAATTTTAAAAAATGCTATAATAAATAAAGTCACAGAGGGTTTGTTTGTTTGTTGTTGTTAACAACTACTTCAGAACTTTGAAGTAACTGTTCTAATATTACTGCATCAAAATCATATTCATTCTTTTTCATTAAAAAAATCATGTTTATTTCTGTGGTACTATGGACCCAGACTATATTAATAGTTAATAATACACATCCATGGAGAAAATCTGAAGAGAAAGATCTTGAGTTTATTTCCTGAATTTAAATCTCATTAAGCGCATATGGATTATGCTCAGTATGCATGCTGTTCAACAAAATCATTGTTGTTGAACTTAAAATTACGCCGAGAAACAAATTAGATTAAATCACTTCAAACCATGAAATTATTAATTCTTAATTGCTCTGATTAGTTCATGGCAAAAGAAGAAAATATAGACATTCAATAATTTTCACACTAAAAATCACTTTCTTATCTATCTTTATTTTACCAAGTAAAAACTTTTTTATTGATTTTTAACTCTTAAGTTTTTAAATTTTATTTGATTTTTTTCCTTGAATAAATTTTGCCTTATGTTTTATTTTAATTATGGTTTGAGTTTAGAAAGAACTTGTTGCTAATTGGTAAGACTTAGTGGAGCTGAGTAAAAAAAATTATGAATATTAATGCATATAAATATGTATAAGTTTCTTTCTGAGTAGAACTTTTAAATTAACATTACAGAATAAAATAGGGCTTTCCAAAAATATAAACAAAACAAAGAAGAAATATAATCACAAATGAAATATTTAATTTTTTGTTTTGTTTTTCATTAGTTCTCATATTGCTATTAAAAAAATTTCAACAATATAACATTTTCAGCTTGTTTTCTGTTGACAATAGCAGGTATTAGAGCTTCAATCTTATTCTCATAGCATTTTAGCAATTGAAAATGGGTATGTTATTCAGAGACAACATTTAGCATTTAAAGATTAAAATTTCTGTTTATGATGTTTTTCTTTTATTAATGTATGTTTATTAGTACAATAAGGTAATCCAAAAAAAAATCTGTTTCTTTGTTATTAATCTTATAATATATTGATTTATTTTATTATATTTAAAATAATTCTAATTTTAATAAACTAAATTTGTAATATTCTTAGGAAGCTTGTGCTGTAGGAATGGAAGCAGCTATCCGTAAAAGTGATGCTGTGATAACATCATACAGAGCTCATGGATGGACATATTTAAGAGGTGTGAGTGTCAAAGGTGTTCTTGCTGAATTGACAGGTAATTTTAATATCCTATTCTAACATAAACACAGTTTTATAGTAATATAGTGATTAGGTTAAGGCAATATTCTATTATAATTTTGTAATTCTTTTACGAAATAATTTTTTCTTATGTAAAAATTTCACATAAAAGAGAGATGTGTTGAGCATCCAATATACTAACAATGTTTTTTTCTTTGTATATAATTGCCTAGAGAAAAAATTTATCTTCAGTGATATATTATAATTTTAAAATTACAGTTAAGATATTAATTCTTATTTTAATATCTGTATTTTTAATAGTATGCAAATATCAAGTAAAATGTATTTTACTTGGCATTTTCTATGATATTATGGAGAAAATCCCTCTTATTTAGGTAGGGAACCAGGCTGTGCTAGAGGAAAAGGTGGTTCTATGCATATGTATCATCACAATTTTTATGGTGGAAATGGTATTGTTGGTGCACAAGTAAGTAGTAATATTATTTAATTTTCATGAACTTTTTTAAAAATTAAATAGTTTATAATTTCTGCTTTGACTGTCACTTTTCACCCCTATGCATTACAGATAATATGTAATTGTATCAAACTATCTAACTTAGATACTTTCTCTACAATAATTTAGAGATAGCAAAGATAGGGTATTCTTATTAGATAGGTAGTCCATTTATCCAGTCTGTGTAGGGGCAACAATTTAAACAAATAAAAATAAAAAGAGATTTATTTTTTAAAATATTAAATAATCTTCTAGCTTTCCATATTTTCTTTATTTTTATTTAAGTCAAGTTCTACTAATTCTGTTATAACAATTTGCTAAGGAGGGTACTTCTGTTCTTCTTGAGAAGTGGAGGGAATTAAAGTCACAACAGCAATTAATATTTGTATGCATTAAATTAATGGTTATCCAGAAATTTTGAATTGCAAATTGGTTTTGCCAATTGACATATATTGTATTAATATAGTTTGGATACCTCTAAAGATACATTTCAAAAATAAATATATTAAAGAACATTATTTTGTAATGTTCCCAAATTTATTTAAATCACTTTAAAGAATATTTGGCATTGAACTGATAATAATGTAGTATTATTGATACTTACTTGTTCTTAAATTATATGCGGTATTACTTTTATTTTAAATTTGGCTTTTACAGGTTCCTTTAGGTGCTGGCATAGCTTTTGCTTTACATTATCAAGGACGTGATGATATATGTCTTGCTCTTTATGGTGATGGAGCTGCCAATCAAGGTCAAGTCTTTGAAGCTTTCAATATTGCTAAACTATGGAGTATACCAGTAATATTCATCTGTGAAAATAATGGCTTTGGTATGGGTACAAGTGTTGACCGATCATCTGCTTCGACAGATTATTACACAAGGGGTGATTATATTCCTGGCATTTGGGTAATTTTTCCTTGCATGTTTTTCTGAACTTCTATATATTTGAAATTATAACTTTTAAACTTGGTTTAATTTTTACTCAATTCTATATTTTGGAACAGTAATTAAACTAAATATAAAAATCATCATAAATATGAAGTGGCAACAATTACTTTATGCAACAAATATTTATGATAATATAAACAGCTTTATCAAAATTAAAATTTATTAACTATTTTTTTAATAGATTACTAGTTTTATAATTATTAGGCTTACTTGTGATAAACTACATACAATTCATTTTACAATTATAGCTAATAATTATTATAATAATTTTAAATATTGTGCACCAAATTAACATATATATCCTTATAATAGTACTTTTAATTTGTAACTTTGTTGAATATGTACTAGTTCTTTGCATAACCATGCTTTGTCTGATATTTCAAAATCTCTGAATTATTCCTAATACATTGAAAAGAAACTTACTATTTTATCAAGAACTTAATTCATATTAGGTTGATGGAATGGATGTATTAGCTGTCAGGGAAGCAACTAAATTCGCTTCTGAACTGTGTCGTGCCGGAAAGGGTCCTTTGATTATGGAAGTTGCTACCTATCGTTATCATGGTCACAGTATGAGTGATCCTGGAACAAGGTTTGTTTGTTTGTTATTGCTTGCTCATTTTTCTCTAATGTATGAAAATTTTCTTATTTTGTGCTTATTTTTCAACAAAATGTTAAAATATTAACATATGTCCAACATATAATCCTCAATGACTATTAAACATGTCATGAATGATAATGCAAAAACATAAGAATTATGGGGGGGAAACATTAAAGTTAATGATTTAAGTCACTATTAAAGATATTTTTTCATTTCTGTTTTGCAATCTGAATTGCTATCAGTATTAATATAAAAAATAATGAAGCATACAAAATAATGAAATTCAACTTCTGTTCCTAACACAAATTATAATTGGCATAGCTGATACCAGAAAAGCAAGCAATATATATATTGAATCTGAATATCATAATGATAAAGGAAGGTAATTTATATTTCAAATACTGTTAGCAAAAAAAGTATTCTGAATTTTACATTTTTTTTTTAAGTTTAGAAATTGGTTTAGATTGTTAAAAGGCCAGAAAAAACAGAATATATCCATTTTTTATGAAGTTTAGGAGAGCTGTTTGAAAATAAAAAAATTGCATTATAAAATAAACAGAACAGTATAAAAGTTTCTAAAATAATTTGAATTATGAATTTAATGGATTGGGAAAATTAAAAATATATTTCTTTAGAAGCTATTAAGACTGAAATGTATAAAATATTTCATTGAAAAGTTTAAAAGCCATCAATCCTGTGTGAACAAACTATTGCCATAGAAAGTAAGGCTATATAAATTTCATCCATAAAAAATGTAACATAGAATTAATTCCAATTTAATTAACTAATAAAATATATAGGATAAATTTATTTTTATAGTTACTATTATTCATCTTTAAATTCTAAATTCATCATTCCTTATTTAAAAATTTGAAAGATGGTTTATTTTTTATTTTGATTTATAAATTTATTTTCATTATGATGATTGGTTTTTATACTGGATAGTAATAAATAAAATTTTATAGAACTTTCTAATTTATATATGTAATTTCTAAGAAAATATATTCTCTACAATTTAAATGCAGATATTAGGGAAAAAAATGTTTTAATTAAAACCGGCCTGCGAAAAGTAGAATTTTCTAGCTTATCTACTGAAAAGATCCATGTATAATTATTTTAATTATTCTACAGATTGAATTGTAATTATGTTAGAACACATGTGAAATTAATATTTGTGCTTGAACAGAATATTTTTTTACTGTTGTAAAGATTTAAAAAAAGAAAGATTTTTGGGAAAAAAATTATTATTTTAAGAATCGGTGCTTAAGTCCCTGAAATGAATGTCTGGATTCATTAAAAGCACTTTCGATATTTCTTATTTCAAAAATAACTTCTTCAGTTGTTGTTTCTAATATAAATTTGGTTTATACAGAAAAAAAAAACCAATAGGATGAATGGATGGATTTATTATTTTTTTTTTATTTAATGCTTTCTTTGCCTTAAATTAGCATTTCAACAAGTTTAATTAATATTTTTTGAGAAAATAAAGAAAAGTTAGTACTTTTATGTATATGTAAAATGTATCTTAGTTATAACTAATACCCTGTTTATTTATTTTAGTTACCGGACCCGTGAAGAAGTACAAGAAGTCAGACAAACTCGAGATCCAATCACTTCTTTCAGAGAAAAAATCATTAATGCTAATTTAGTCACAGCTGATGAATTGAAGGTAATTAATCATTAATGTGCATATTTGTGAATTTTTGTTCCCAGTATTCAAAAAAAATCTCTTAATTTTCATAGTTATTTTTTTCTTTATCTAATAATGAGATATATCAAAAAAAATTTACTGGAAATTTGATAGCATGAATAAATTTATGGTTGTTTATTGCTTATAAAACTGTTATGTTTCTTTTATAATCTGATTAGATATTTCCGTTTTCGATGTTTTCTTTTTAAAAATTTACATCCTTCTAAAAATAATTTTTCTTAATTTCTTTTTTTAATTATTGTTGTATTTTTGATTGACATAGACTACGATTCAAATACAAAATAACATGATAAAAAAATTTAATCAATCAACCAAATTGAAACGGTGAATAAAGTTATTTATTTTAAGACAGATGTAGGAAAGTTGAGGAATCATTATCATAAAACATGCTTCTGTAATTCGATTTTGGAAAAGAAACTATATAGATATAGATATATAGATATGTAGATATAATATTTCATTTGATTGTAAGGATTGTCAATATTATGACATTGTTTACAGAGGCTAAACTTATAAAAGAGAGTTCTAAAAAAGTATTATTATTATTACCATTTTTCCCCCTCCTGGCACTTAGCCAGTCTTATTGCATAATAGTTATATCATTGTGTCCTAAATTATGTGTAAAATTTCTTTAACTGAAGTATTTTTGACACTGAATGTCTGTAACAAAAATTATCTGTTTAATTTTTTATGCAATCTAGAAACAATCTACATTAATTTCAAACAATATAATATCAAAAGAAATTTTCTGAAAATCTAGTTTTATTTTTCATTTGCAACTCAAATTTCATCCTGACTTAGAAATACTCTGATCAATTGTACAATCGTTATCTTTAAATTTTGTTACTGAATAAATATGCATTTGTTTTAGATTATTGTTACTTATTTTTATTAATTTTAAATTTGGGTTAATATATTCTTATGACAGAAATTTTTTTTTCTAGAAAATCGATCAAGAAGTTCGAAAAGAAGTGGAAGAGGCTGTAACTGTTGCCAAAACAGCAAATGAAATTTCTGTTGATGAATTATATACTGATATTTATGTTGAGCCAATTTATACAAAAATCCGAGGTGTTACTCCATTTACTGAACATACACATAAGAGATTAGCTTCTCCTCAAAACCTATAATAATTTAATTTTATAACTTTTTTTGCAATAAATAGCCAAAGCGAACTGTTTAGGACACTTGTATATACCTACATTATATTTTAAATTATTGTTAATGTATAATGTATCTGTTTTTGGTATTTATAAATTATGTAAAATAGCTTAACTGTGCTTTTTTAATATTTCTGTCACAAAAAATTGGTTTATCTTTAAATGTTCTTAGTTCCTACTGTGTCCATAATTATACAAAGAATAAACTTCTGAGAATGATTTTTAAATGTGTTCTGTAAATCATTAGCAACATAAAGGATACGAATCCTTTTGATAGAGATTTAAAAATATTTTTATGCCTACAGTTTATATTTAAGAAATTTTTAGGCTATCCTTAGTCATGCATTTTGCAAGTTTTATAAACAAACTCTTAAAGCACAATTATTTCTTATATGAGGGTGTTCATAGTACATTTATTTTAACTTACTAGGAAAAATGTTGTGTATTAAGAAAAGGATAATTTTATAGAATAATGTTTATGCCTTTACATCCTTTTGAAAATAAATTGAGTTCTTCCAATGGGATTGGAATTTGTTGTAGTTTTTGAATAGATCTTATTTGATTAGCAATGTATTTTAATTAAAGGGAGCTGTAAATGATATTTATTTCATTTCATTTTTTAATAACCTAGGATAGTATTAATTATATTTACTTTCATCAATACCACTTTATCATTACACTTTTTTATATGACTAGAGGGCTGAAACCTCTTGCTTCCTGTAGATTAAAAATCAAAAGAAGCTAAATTTTAAATACCTTATTTTATTACTATGCTATTTTGGTTTATAAATGTTTATTACAGTACATTATGATACAAAATAACAAGGTAATAGAGATACCAAATTACGGTATTTTCAAATCCTGTAATTTGGTATTTCCATTATCTTATAAATACTAGTTACCAGCATAAGTCCATCCTGTTTAACTTGTTGCTGCAAGTAAAAACTATGGCTGTACAAATTTCCATAGTAGAATTATTTACAATGTGACAATGAATTAAGATGTTTTCATTTCCAAGGCCTCACTTCAGTAGGATTACTAGACATTGTAAGGTTTCCAATTGTTTGTTTATGCTGGAACTTGTGGACAGCGAACCACCCTACCCCCTCAGAACTAAGCAGAATCAGCAGAGCTTATGTTGAAATTGGTAGCAAATTAAATTAATCATTTTCTTTGATTATATAAGCACTCCATTCTGTCATAATCATATTGATATCATTAATATATTTTCCATATCTGATGAGTAGAACAGTAGTTATGGCTATGTAATTATAAAAATTGTGACCTTGTTTTGGGATTTTGGTAGTTAACTAGTTTTTCCATCTTTTAACTATGCCACCCACTGCTTCTTTATATTTCAGAATGCATCCATTAAAAAATGTCGAAGTTAAAGAATGATACATCAACTCTTAATTTCTTTTGCCAATTTACTCTTAATTTCAACCAATTTAATTTTCCAAAAAAAAATCAATTTTTCTTAAACATTCTGTATTATTCAGGAAACATTCTATGTATATTATTACAAACATTGTGAATTTAAAAATTCATGATTAGCACATTTTATTGGATATTTTTAAAGAACTGAATGATTTTGGCAAATTATACCTATTCAAAAAAGTTTTTCAAGCAAAATTTCTGTTACTGCTGAATTACTTTTTAAATTTCATTAAACCTCTTAAATACAAAAGAATTTCCTTTATTATTAGGTTTACTAGGAATTTTTGTTTTTAACAATAAATTAAATAATTGTTTCAATTTTAACATTTCAAAATTCTGTTTAAAGTCAATAAAGGTGCAAGATTGTTGTATTCAAGCAAAACTCTATGAGGCTTATATCCTCAGCTAATGGTTTCAAAAATGTCTTATTATTAAATGCAGTTCTGATTCAATTTCATATTATATTATTTTTATGATATTATTTAGGCTATAAATTAAATTCTTTTTTTAAAAAATTCTTTGCTAAATTTTACTAATATGATCTAATTTGCATTGCAGTCAAGTTAATTTTTGACAATAAATTTGATTGTGTGTTCATTTCAGCTTGTAATACTACACTGTGCAGTCTTTTTTTAGTACTAAATACTTTTAACTATTTTTAAAACTTTTAATTTCGACTTTTGGCTCATTTTTTTGTTGGTCTTTTAACAAAAAATTTATAAACAGTTATTTATAAACAAATTTATAAACACTTTATAAAAGCAGGGTGTAGTAAAAAGTTTGTATATCTATTATAATAAAAATGCAGCTCGAAATGCGTTGCTAAGCGCTAAACTGGAGAACGGCTCGACCGATTCGGCTAATTTTTTGTTTAATAGTTTCGTTAAGACACGAGGATGGTTCTTATGGAAAGAAAAAATGAAAAAACTGCGAGGAAAATAGTTAAAACGACACTTTTCTAACTTTCCCGCCAAAAATCTGCATTTCCTTCCCCCACGCCAACTGAGTGAGATAGCAGGAAGTAATAAATTATGATTTGTTTAGAAAGAAATGCGCGAAGTCAGTTGGTTTTCATTCATAGATAACGGGATGTTTAAAAAAGAAACAAAATAGCTGCTTTTATTATTAGTCTGTATGAATATTTAATCTATGCCTGCTCAAAATAAAATTTCGGCACGGAAGAAAAAAAAGAATAACAAAGTGGAAATAGGGTTTGTAGAAACAAAATTAGTGAAGAAAAAAAGGATAGAAAAAAAAAAGAAAAGAAAAGAAGGATGTGTGTGTATCAATATTATTTCCTCTGTGCGCGGCATTTTCCGAGCTTTTTTAAAACTTTCGCATCTCTTAAAAACCAATTGTCTTTATTGTTTAGTGTGTTTACATTTATGAAAATTTGAATCTCATTATTCTATGAAAATGTAGAATTTTAGACCTTTCCCTCCACCATTTAAGTAAAATATCAATTCCGGGACAATCATTGCTCGGATACAAAGAGAAAGATGAATAGCACAATGAACAGAACATCTGAAGAAAATAATACTAAATAATACTCTAAATGAATTATATGATTATCAAAATTTGTTTGGTTTAAAAATATTTTGATGAAAAACCTGTTATGAGACACAGCTAAATAAAATATTATATGAAAATTTTAGCGAGCAATAATACTGGCGAACCGACTGGTCGCCAAGGGCGGCTAGTTATGAAATAAAAATAGAAATGCAGTTCCAAATAATAGTTAATATCCATAGAAATCAATTTTTTAATCTCAATTTTAGCATTGGCAGAAACATACAATTTTATTATGTGATTTATTGGTGTTATAATAATTTTAAAATACTTTTATTGTGTATTATAATAATTTTAAAATAACATGCAAAATAGTTTGTAAATTTAAATTTTAAAAAATTCATTAAAATTGGAAAAATTGTACAGAAATAAAATTGTTATTATTAAAAAAGTTATTTATTTTTATGAGATAATATATTTGAAACATAATATGAAAAATATGTAATTCTTGCTTAGTTTAAATTTTGGAATGTGAATTCTTCAGTAAATATCACAGTTTATAAACTAATCTTTCTACAGTACACAGCATTTAGTGTCGCCAAATGACTGCAAATAAAATGAACCTAGTTTTATGGTTAAGTGACTAAAACTTTAATTGATATTGCAAAGAAATGAAAATTTGTAAATTTATTTGGTTTTCCAAAAAAGAGCTATTTTTCTGTGTCTGTTCTTAGCAAATAGCACAAAAATTTGTTAAGACATTTATGTGATATATTCATGACTTTCATAAAAATTAATTTATTTACACTTATTGGCAACTAGCGTGTGAAGATACATTCTACATGTTATGGTATTTTTTAAGAAATATTATTAATTTTATTTTAATAATTTATTCACCTGTAATCAATTCATGATTCGAAAATATTTCCTGATTCAGAAACATGTTTCTAATACCAACAATTAAAACATACTATTTGTTACAACTATAGTGACATAATTATTCATATAAGTGTATAGTGGCATAGCGATTGGTGGCCAGGGGCAACTTTTACGGGTTCTATTTTAACTGTGTTCACATCAGTTTTTAAAATAAAAATGGCATGACAAGGCGAAAAAAAATTTCGTGTGCCGGACACATCTTATTCTTGTTAAGCCATTGTACAACTATTTCAAAACATAATTAATGAATATATTTCTGCTATATTTAGATTAGGTTATTTCAGTAAAAAGCATTTTATCCTTCAGTGATTTTTTAAATATATTTAAAGGAATTATTTTAAAATATGCATATAACTTATTTTTACACAATTTCATTAATGATACTGCAGCCGTTTTGGATTTTGTAATGGCAATAATTCTGCAATGGTTTTAAATATTTATTATTTTCTATATTTCTTAATATTTATCTTTTTTTCTTTCCTTTGCAAAATTTAGATGACATTTTACAATGAGAAATAAATAAATAAACATTTATTAATTTATACATAGCATAAAATGAAGTCTGAAAGCATCTGTATGTTGGAACCACAAAAACTCAAGAAATAGTTAACGGATATTAGAGATATCTATACCCTTTTGTAAAGTATTTATTGGGGAAGCTTTTAGTACATCAAAATAAAAAGGGTAGTTTTATAATTACGATTTTAACTTATCCGTGCATGCGCAAAAACCTAAAACTGCGCATGTGCAAATAACAAGAGCTGTGGTATGCATATTCTTTACACTTTTTGTTTACGTCTGATTTTAAAACAACGATTCAAATGTCATACCGAAAAGACGGAAGTCCAACCTCCAGGGCCCGACTTAGTCTAGTTGGGGTCCGGGGTGAAAATTTCTATGGGGCCCTCTTCTGCTTCACAAATTTAGTAATGAAGAACATTCATTAAAGAAGGAAACGCAAAATAAAATTTCTATTCAATGTGGGGGGGGGGCACTTATGTGAATATATATCTTTAGATTTTAATAGAGATTTTTAACGCATTTCAATCACATGTACAGCTCGTGCAAGGGAATCTTTTAATAGAATGTGCTGAGCTGGCCAATATTTATCCTTTCACTTGGAGTGTGGAATGGTAACCCTCATTTAGCTGTTTCAGCAGTTTTAAAAAGTTTCTGTTGAATTAATTAACTAATTAGAACAAGTGGAATGGATCGGGAAATAAGAGAATATTTTAGAATGAAGTTACTATGGGCTAAATTAGGATAAAGCTTCGAAATTTAATTAGGGTTTAATTTAATTTTAAAAATATCGCGTACGCGTGTGTGTGTGAACATGATGATTCAAAAAACAAAATGACCGAAACAGTTGAAATTTGGTGCGTATTTGTGACACTTATTACGAATTCTGAGCAAAATCGTTTTATGGGAAATCTGTCTCTACCCATGTACATATAAAATCAAAAATATAGTAAACCATTCCCACCCCTATTTTGTGCCTGTATCCTTTGTTAGTTTTTTTATTTATGAATACCCCTGCTGTTATACATTCCTAATTATTCTATCCACCAAAAAGATATTGGACGTGCTATAAAGAAGTTGTAAAACTTCTTTCCCTTTCAAAGAAACGCATGTTTGAGCATCATTACATCTGGCCAGCGGTGAGACAATTCTTTCTATTGTGGTTGCCTATGTGATTCTCCCCTTTGATGTTACCCTCTGGACTTGAATAGAGTCTAGATAATGAACCACTCATGTATTTTACGGCCCTCTTAAAAGAGAAATCATGTGGAAAACTCCAGATATGAATATTTCCCTATCGTGGAAGGTCTGCTAAGATGGGTGGATTATTATCAAATATTCCCACTGTCAACTGCTGACCATTGGGACCATATTTCTGAAAAATTATTGGATGATCGGCATCTCCAGCGCACCAATGAGAAAACGAGAGGCGGAGTTTGACCGAGGTTAAAATGGAAGGTTTTGAAAGGACGAGAGAGCTGACGAGAGGAGCTGAGCTGAAGAGATACCTCGTGATCTCGAGGTCTACAGGAGATTTTCCTTTGGAGAAGTCTCGAGCTTTGGATTAAAGATCTACCGGGAGATATATCCGAAGATCTCTTGAGCTACCTGTAGTAGCCGGATACGCTAACAGCCTGTTAGTTTCCCATGCATTAGTCGTGAAACTGTCCAGGTGTAAATATTTCTCAGCATATTAACCTATATGAGGACTAGTTGTTTTTTATTCTATATAAGCTGTAAATAAAATATTTGTGTTTAAACGCTACCCGTTTATTTGATCGACCAGGATCAAGTCACTACAATATTCTTCCGTGGATTTTACTGTATAATTAGGCAATCAGTCCCTCCCTTCCTAATATATTCTTCCCTTACATGATAAAGGGCTGGGGGACATGGGGGTATGTATGCCAAGGATGTCCATCTTAGGAAATGCCATAGCCAAATGAAACCTTAATGCGATTATGTCAGTTGTTAAAATTAAATCCAATGCAGGGCTGAAAAATTATGCCTCAAAGATGGAATCGAGTGTACTTGGAAGGGTCCCACTGCTCACCCTTGGTACTGTTGTAAGACTCCCAGCTGATGTCACCATCTGAATATCTCTAGAAAACAGCAAACGTCTCTCTCATTTTTTGAGTGAACACCCCAAATCTCTCGCCTTCCAACATGGACGAAGGATCTTTGGTGAATGTCCTTGGTGACAGGTAAATCAGGCTTCCCCCATTCATATTCTTAGATGTTCAGATTTTGCGATTTTTTGAGTTTTTAAGGGATCTCATCTCAAAGAGATCCTCCAAATCATTTGTTTTTGGACTTTTTATAGATCTTTGATTTTATGGTGGTGGTATGGCGCAGATATACCACCCAAAATCAGAAACAACAACAACAAAATTATACCTCACTCTGGGCACCATTTACAATTGCTTAATCAATGATGATGGTAAAGGATGAAAAAAATTAGGTTAAAAAACTCCTTCAAATGCCACTGCTGTCTTCAATCGTTAATTAATTCCGTATGTAGTGACGTAAATGGCGCGTTTTATACTTCGAAACAAAATGAAGAAAACTATTAAATTTTGAATTCCCTCTTTTCCATTAATTAAATGTAAAAGTTAATTGCGACCAGCAATTTTGGCTCCATGAATGCCTGAAGAATTTTATTTATCCACGGCGCTGGATTTTTGCGATACTGCATTTACATACATGCGAATATGTAAATAATCAAATTCTCCCAATTCGTTTGGCAAATTGGGACCAAAATTTGATACTCATTTACAATTCTGATGATAACTCATTTATCTTTTAGTTTTTGAAATTATATATGCAAGAAAGGCGGATAGACTTTCTTTCGACGCTTTTCCTCCCAATTTTCATAAAAATCTGTAACATTGTTTTGGTCATTTTTAAAAGAAATCATTTTTGAATTATCGTGTTTACAAATCAACAATAATTGATTCTCCAAAATTTCAAGATTGATTCTTTTTTAACGATTACAATATTTTCTCTTTACAAACTAGCATATAGTGAAAAGTAAAAATTAATAAAACGTTAGGCTATGCTCATGTCAAATGACTACAATAAACTACATGCATTTGTAGGATATATTTTTTGTTTCATTTCATTTTTTATAACAGAATTTTTTCATCAATTATTTCATTCAAATTATTTATTCTAATAAAAAGATTATTTTAATAAAAATTACTTATTATATTAAAGGAGCAATTATTTTACTATGTTTAATATCGTCTGCTTACGAATTTCATCAGAACAGAAAATAAAAAAGAATCAGAAAACAACTGCCCGAGCTTTTTGAATCGTTTTTTTTTAATTATTTAACCGTTTTTCATTCAAACATTATCTTACCATTCAAATGAAATTTTTTATTGCTTTTCGTGGATTTCCCGGCAGAAAGACGTTTTCATCGCTGAAAAGTTCAGATGTTTTTGTAGAGAAAATTTCTTAAAACGTTTCATGCTCATAGAAAAATTAGTTGAACCGAGTAAGTGTATTTATTCTTTCCCATTTCTACTAAAAAAAATCATCAGTCTGTAGTAGTGAAGCTATTAAGAACAGATGTATTCAATTTTTTCTTACCCTGTTCTTGTGTTAATATAATTCGATCTTTCCTGTTCCTTTCTGTTTATTCCCCCCCCCCCTGCTGTACGTATTCCTTTTTGACTACTTTCATTATTTTCGATTAAATTTTTGAGTGCATTCCATATTACTGCATTTAGTGATTTTTTAAATCTGTTTCCGTTAATTTGCTGCAACGTTCATCGAAACCTTATGATTGGAAATGCTATTGCTGTCGTTCGGGCCACATTCAGCCATTTCGCTACTAGCTAAATGTGGCGCGAGCGACAGCATCCCCCACCCGCTAATGAGGTTAGACGTAACAATGTTTTCGACCGGTTACTTCAAACGATTCTGTTTATTTTCGTAATTAAAATTAAACATTGTTAAGTTATAGATCTTTCGATTCCTTCAGAAGTGCTTTTGAATAAAAATAAAATAGATTAATTGAAATTAAAACTTTCTAATCTGCATTGCGTTACTCCAACTGGTGCTTAAAATCCACGTCTTTGCGCTGCTTCAATTGATGTTGGAAATTTATGCATGCATATGGTTTTGATAACATTTTATACTGCCAGTTCTCACATATACACATCAAAATTTCCACGCGTACGAAGTCGCGGGTAAAAGCTAGTTATAAAGTCTGAGGCGTGAAGATTCATCAAAATTGAAATTGAACTTTTCGACATTTTTTCTTTATATGTTTAGTGTTCCAGAATGCAAAAAGAATAACTAAAATTGTTGGAAAATTAATTGTGATATAATACATAAATTGTTATTAAAAGAAACTGATTAAAACTATTTTTTTCATTGTAATAAAATACATCTTACTGTCAACAGACTTAAGATCAAACTGTTTTTTAAAAATTTATGCTAATTAAGTCTTCTCAAACTTTGTCCTGATTTTGAAAGAGTTTGTTTGATTTTAGTTATTCCTCGAAAAATTTTCGCAAGTGGCAACGATACCGCTCGTTAAATGGGCTCCTGTTAATTCTCATGCTAAAATTATTCATTTATGCAGGAATTTCGTGTGCGCATCTCCGCTTTCAGAACAAGTAAAAAAGAATACAAAATAGGTCGCACGCCGTTTCTTTCTTTCTTTTTTTTATTCGTTTACATTTTCGGTAATTCTAGAAGCTTACTAAATAAGAAAATTCTTGCAATTAGGGCCGCTTAAACTGAGGACACAGTTGGGGTAGTAGTTACACCCTTTTATTTAATTTTTTTCGAGATAATTAACAAAAATTTTATTAATGGGAGAGTGTATTACTCATTTATTATATAATTACATTATACTCATGTTCTTTTTACTTTCTCAGTGTTCTTTAGAACATTGCATTCTGGTTCGCTGATTTTTTTTTTTTTTCATTCCTTTTTCAATTTCTACGATTAGCTCAAATTCTCCCTGTGTGTGTGTGTATGTATTATTCAAGTGTGTATGTATGTGTGCATTCAAATATTAATTCATTAATTTTTTATTAATTAATTAAAAACTAACTTTCTGGCTAAAATTCTTCATTTCCCGACAGTCAAATAAGTAACGAATTCAGTTTGTTTTTTCCACGGCAATGAGGTTAGGCTTAACATGTTTTCGGCCGTTTATTTAAAGCGATTCTATTTTATTTGTATGATGCATTTAAAATTAAGCATTGTTAATTAATCGATTTTTTCGGATCCATTTTGAACTACTTTCGAATTAAAATAATACAGAAAAAGGAAAATTTAAAATTTCTAATCTGTATTGCGTTACCCGAATTGGCGTAGAAAATTCACGCATTTGCCTTCCCTCAATTGGCGTTCAAAATTCAACGTCCATTGAGTGAGTTCTAAGTCTGATTTAAATTTAACGGATTCGAACTGGATTTTTTTTGGCCAAGTATAACTTTTTGATCAGTTTATATTAATTGTAATTATCTAATAAAAAGTAACTAATTTTTTTTCTTTTTTCACCAAAGTAGGAATAGATTTTTTTTTATCATGTTATGTTTTAAACTATTGTTTTGGGAATGAGGTTTTCTGGAGTCAACAACAATCCGCAGGCGAAAAATTGAAATTTTACTATCAGCACGAGCATCTCAAAAAAGTCAGCTTTTAATTATTCGTTACCATTCCATTTACAAAAGTTCTGAAAAAATAAAAAAAGTTAATGACTACAGTCAATAAAACCTAGAAAAATGTCGTTTTGAGCACGTGATTATATGAAATGAAATAAATAGGAAATGTGATTTGTTAAAACAAAAAATGCGAGACAAAATTTTTGGGATCGTTTGCAATATTAAATTGTCTCATTCTATGAAACAATTAAAATGAATGAAAACATAATTTAACTTGAACGAGCACGTGGTGCTTGGCCGTTATGTTATGTTCTGACATGATACATTGAAAAGTGCATGGCAGATTTCATTTCAATCGTTTTATTTTTCGCTTATGGATTTTTGTTTTACGCCAAAACCTCATCCCAAGAACAACATCATGTTCTAACATGATAAAAAGACATTAAATTTTGAACCAAATTTGTTGAAGCAATCGGACTGTTGATGGTCTGTACGCGTATATATGAAACAATAACTCAAAGACTTGTATAAATAAAATTTGATAAAAATTATTGGGCAAAATTTTAAATGTTTGCCTATTAATTTTTCATTAAAATTAATTTCTTTCAATTTATTTTAACTAAAATTTGAACTACATTTCGACTTTCTGATTGGGTTTGCGTTACGAACTACTAACAGCTGTAATCTATTAGTAACCCACAGCAATAGTTCATATTATCAAGTAATAAACGTTTTTGTACTGTTGGTAATCATAAAACGATAGTTTGTGACAAATTTCATAATTCTAATTCTTTGTAAAATGACAGGAAGACACATGTGCTAATGCATCCTCTCATAAACTACCATACTATACTAAATAAAAGATGTTCTTTGACATATTTATCGTCAATCAAATTTTACACACACACCATTTTTTCTAAGAGTAAATCTCGAATATTTGACAGTTTGGAAGCTTTTATAAAAGGCACCAGTTAAGTTTTTTTTATAAACAAATAAAGCAGAATCTAACAAAAAGTTTCATGTTTTTGTTTTTTAAAGTCAGTGTTGACTACATAATGGTAAGTGCAGGGCCGGTCATCTTGGGGATGCATCAGCACACAGTGAGAGCCTCCACTGTCGAAAAAGATTATATTTTAATTAGCAGAAGACGAAGTTATAAAAACCCACAATATGAATTTAGGTGTAATTTTTAAAACACTGTAATTGACATTGTTATTGCTCAAATAAAAAATAGATTTAAAACTCTACCAAATTTTATTTCTAATTTCAAATTAATCACGGGAATAAAAACTTTAGAAAAACATGAATTTGAGAAATGTTTCAGAAACTTTGTAAAGTTTTATAACATAGATGTAAATGGAAGCCTAATCTAAGAAATTTCATTCCTAAGGGATTTGATTTTGAATGAAAAAGATGTAAATAAGGCACACGAAAAATTGCAATACAAACTAAATAATAATTAGAATGAGTTATTTCTGAAAGTATTAACTGTGTTAAAACTATTCTTCTCTGTGTCCACATGAAAGAAATAAAGAAAGGGCAAAGAAGGGGGTGGGCATTGTTTGATTTTTAATTGACAGCTTAATAGTTCTGAATTCATAGACTAGATGGCGCCACAAGATAATTTTTTTTGTAATTTTAAAAAAAAATAAGATAATGCATTTTTTAGTTCTTGTTTTCTTTCTTAATATTTACTTGCATTTTTTACAATCAAAAATGATATCTTTAATTATCATTTTTTTAATTTTACTGTTAGGTTTACTTTTAGTCTGCTTTCATTGCAAAGACAAAATATTCAAATATTTTGTTGCTATTGTTTATTTTAATTCCCAAAATGGCAACATTCTTGCAAATGGAGTTTTATTCTTTTTAAAATTTATTTTCGAATTGTGTTTTTGTACACGGGCTGATATCTCTCTCTCTAATATTCTATTAATAAATAAATTCATTTATATTTTATCTTTTTTTCAAACATCCAATCGAAAACTATTCTACTGATATATAATTCACTGAATTACTTTTAAAAAATTGCATCGTTTTGTTTTATATGAACATAAAATGTTTATTGAATCAAGGGTTCATTCAAAAATTATGGATTGCGATTTCTGATTCAAATTTTAAGAAGGTAAGTTCTTTTTCATAAATTGAATTCATGATAAATATGTATATATATTTTCATTTTCTAAAGATTCATATACGCTTTACAAAAGAATAATAAATAAAAAAACGTACGTTTATTGAAAAATGTAAGACACAGAGTAAGTACAAAAAGACACAGAAACTTTTAGAGTAACTGAAGAATGTACAAGAAATGTGGCAAATATTTTCGCTTATGGATTACACGAACGCATAGTTTTAAAATCAATTACAACTCAGTCTACTAATACTAATCACTACCACTTCTTTTTATCCTTATTGTTCTTGTTCTTCTTATCTTTATTATTTTTCTTTTTTCCGTCCTTGGACTTCTTACTCTTATCCTTGTTCTTTTCGAAAGCTTTCTTCTTATTATTCTTGGTCTTGTCCTTTGATTTTTTATCTTTTCCTTTGTTTTTCCTTTCCGCCTCGTTACGTGTTTCTTTGAGAGGTTCGAACGAATCTTCTATCACTTTTTCTTCCAGGGGATTCTTCTCCTCCTGGTCAGCGAATAGTTTCTGCTCTTTTTCTTTCCTCTGTTTCTCGACATTTTCTGCAAGATAATGGGATTCAAATGAATAATAGTACAAAAATATATGTATAAAACTATTAGTCTGGCCTTAAATTTAATATATTGTAAAAGAAAGTATTGTAAATTGATTGTCTCGGAATTCTAAGTACTAACGAGAAAAGCTTGTTCGTTTTTTTAAAGACTGACATTTCGCGTTATTTTTACCTTCTTTCAATTAATTTTGAATGTCAGCAACTCAATAATAAATTTATGTGACTTCTGCATTTTTCGCTTAAGAAAAGATAGTTTTTTTTATATAAAGGAGTTTTGATTGGACAGCTAATGTTCTTAATTAGTTAAAAACTTGAATTTTTAAATCAAATGTACATTCTTATATAAAAGAGTTTTGATTGGACAGCTAATGTTCATGATTAATTAAAAGTTTGAATTTTAAATCAAATGAACATTCGTATATAAAAGAGTTTTGATTGGACAGCTAATGTTCATAATTAATTAAAAGTTTGAATTTTAAATCAAATGAACATTCGTATATAAAAGAGTTTAGATTGGACAGTTAATGTTCTTAATTAATTTAAAACTTTAGATTTAAATCAAATGTACATTTTTATATAAAGGAGTTTTGATTGGACAGCTAATGTTCTTAATTATTTAAAAAATTGAATTTTAAATCAAATGTACATTTTTATATAAAGGAGTTTTGATTGGACAGCTAATATTCTTAATTAATTAAAAACTTGAATTTTAAATCAAATGTACATTCTAATATAAAGGAGATTTGAATGGAAAACTAATGTTCTTAATTAATTAAAAACTTGAATTTTAAATCAAATATAGATTCTAACTCACATTTTTCAACATCATTTTAGACAGATTTCTGTAACTCCGGTTTTAAAAAAAATAGAATTTAAAATTAAAGGTATCTTTGACATTTCTGCATAAAGTAGTTGTATTTCAAAATATTCCTTCAAAAACACTTAAAGGTTAAAACATTTTATCTCTAGTTCATAAGTGAGTAGCCCAGAGTATTAAAAATTACAGCGAAATATAGAAGGGAAAAAGTTATTAGTAGAGATCTTAAATAGCATTATTCGAAAACTGGTAGGCCTATGTATGCTTTAGAAACGAACTGTTTACTGTGCTCAGGCAGGTTCGTAAAACTGGTCCACCAGGCAAATACAATGTGATTCAATTTCTCTTGAAAACTTCCTAAACGGGCAAAAACTTCTGAACAACATCACTTTTTCTTTAGGTACCTTATCGAGTTCTTTCTAAATAAGTTTAAATACAGATTGTGATGATGATTCAGATTTTTTAGGTGAAACTGAGTAATTCTACAGGAATCTTCACAGCATCAAAATGTGGATTTTTCGCGTTTTTTTTAAACAATAAATATCAATTATCTTGCCAAGAGATATTTTACAGCATTTCAAATTCGATATCATTTTTTAAAGTATATAAATCCCATATTGCATTCCTAAATGGGATAAATTTACTAGTACAGCTAAAATGTCGAATTGATTTAACATTAATATGTTGTGAATCAAACACTTTTCGAATGCTGTTTGTTGTTTCCTTTTGGCTATGAGCCATTTTTAAACAGAAAGAGAAGCAAGCAAACAAAGATTTAAGCCAAACGATTTTTTTTTTATTTCTCCAAAATGGGAGAAAAAAAAATAGTTGTAAATTTATCTGAAAACCTTTCCATGTACTGTCACTTTTTGAGACGAATTTCATCTCTGCCATCTTGCATTTTCATTTTTATGAAACAACCAAAAATAAAACAAATTAAAAACGGATTTTGTTTTTAGAAGCACAAAAAAACTATATGGAGGGGGGGGGGGAACGTATATTGGACTTCATATTCGAATTCATTTCTAGACTGTAGAGCTTCTCTTTACATATTACAAATGCAAAAACACTTCTAGAGTTATTGAATAAGTAATCTTGCTAGCTCGACAACTCGAATCGATATCGTATTTCAAGATTGGCTGATAAGCCTGAAGGATCTTTTCAAACAAATAACTTGTATCACGTGATTCTAATTTCACAACAAAATGCTTGAATGAAGAGATAATTGATTTTTCTTTTATAAGGAAGGAAATTAAACAGAAAAGGAACGGAGGAAATATAACAATAACGAACTACCTAAAAGAAATTCATTATAAGACAAATCTATGATAATCATATTAGAAAAAAAGTATTATTATTGCATAGGCAACCATGAATGAGAAAAATTCAGAGGAGGGGGGAGAAGAATATGTGCGCATTATTTACCAGGTTTGACATTAATGAATTTTCAACGGCATTATGCCTGAATGAATTTCCCGTTCTAGCGTGAATGCTAACATTCCATTCACTGAACAAGATGGAGACGAAATTTCGTAATATTCTTACTGAACTCATAAGTAGTATACAATTACTTATTTGTTCGGAAAACATGTTTAGTTTCTCCTCGAAATGACCTTACTTATTCTAATTTTATCGAATTTTAAAAAGAATGGGAAAAAAATAATAAAATATTAGCAAGTAATACGAAACACATTCATCATTTCTACAACAATTTTCTTTAAAACATGGCGGCTGAATTGATTTTGCAATGCGCTCACCGGTATGGTGATGGCCTTTCTTCTTTTTCTTATCTTTCTTCAGGTTTTCTTCGTAAGTTAAATCTTGTAAATGGAGATCTTCCACTTCGGCCTTCTGTTTTTGTTCCTCTAGGGCCTTCTTACTCGTTTCAATGTTAGACTGTAACTGGATCTCGGGCTCGGGAATATCGGCATGGGCTGGTTTAGGCTCAGGATCGACTTTTTTAGGCTGAGCAAAAAAAAAGAAATACATTTTTTTATAGATTTTATAGCAACACAAATCCTGAGATTATTTTAAGAATGAAAGTTAATGTATTGAGTATCTTTATATTGATTGATTCTGAATTTTGACTACAAGTATTATCATGTAAACAAAGGAAAAATTTTCAAATTCTCCAATATCTATAAAATATCAACATCTTCAATATCTGTATCAAAAAGGTAAAAAAAAAAAATCGTTTCAAATCTTTTTTATTAAATTTGATGGATAAAAAAGTTAAATTAAGTCTCTTTTTATTGGCGTTAATATATTTAAAGCAGAGTTAATTATATATCTTCTGTTTAGCATTCCTTTTAAATCAAGGGGAAAAAACAATTTTGTATCCTTTTTTAAAAAATTTTGAACGTGTGTGTGACTTTCAATATAGAAATGGAAAAAAATAAATTAACGAAAATTTAATTCATAATTAAGTGGCAATTTTTTACCCGATTTCAAAATTTTCATTGATTTTAAGTAACTTTAAAAAAGAAAAAAAATGTGGAACATTAAATAAGATCCGAAGTCATTTTAATATTAATTTTTGAATAATTCTCGCCGATTGCAAGGATAATGAATGCATTATACTCGTAGCAACACGAAGATGTATAAATGCAAAATCTTAAAAAAGATTAAAATAAAATCTCCTATGCATATTTCAATGTATCATGTCAGAACATCATTTCTTGAACGGCCAATCGCCACGTGCTCGTAAATTACATTTTTATTCATTTTAATGGTTTCATTGAATGAGTCACTTTAGTATTGCAAACGATCCAAAAAAAA